>JARJDQ010023343.1:0-10937 GCA_030264215.1 Geostiba sp. GC000077
TCAACCTTTAGAGCTAATCAACCTTTCAATTTCTAATTTCATAGTGGGCCCTTAAACACACAATTCACAATCATTGTAAAACGTTTATTGGTAAGTCAAAAATCACTTTAAACAAAACTACATACCAGCAGTAGCAATAGTCCAGTCATATTTTAGCCATTTTTTCATACTTTGGCATCAAAATCTCGGTACATTTAACAACGCAAGATAAAAGATGCTCCGTTTTATGGTATCGTGCAGGTTTGGCAAAGATTGATTGTGGTACAGAGCTGAAATAAGCCAGACACGGAAAACATCTCGAATTAACACCCTATCTCTGTGGCTATACCGATCTAGTTAGTATTTTAAATTAAAAATACAAAAATCAAATTGAAAACGTGAACTCACGTTTTCTCGAAACCACAAAAAGTGTAGTTCTCCTGAAAAGCCAAAAATATAACAATCAGGAATTTATTCCAGGATTCAATCGTTTTTACTTGCCGAGTCATTCAGTGGTTCCTAAATTGGAACGAAATCAAACACGAAATTGAGATGTTTATATCTTAATCACAAATGCCGTGCCGTCTTCTTTTAATGTTGATTATGTTGTTTCCGCGGTTGGTAAATCCCAAGCGGAGAAAACTAACAAACCACTGGAAACGTGCGTTTTACGATGGTTTACATTCAATACCCGGGCCCCGGGCGACTGGCCGGAGAGGGCCGAATCAAAACCGGAGCGTCGGCTCCTCGGATCGCAGCGATATAATTTAATCTGTTCTGGTTTTGGGAGGCGCGGGCCAAACAAACAAAAGAGGGACTTCTTAGCATTAACATTAACAGCATGACAGTATAACTCTATATAACGCGGTAGTAAACACTAAACGCCGAACCGGGAACGGTGCAAGGTTGTGTACTACTACTCGGTGGACCGCACGCAGGCGGAGAGAGAAAAAAGCTCGTAAAATGTTTTATTTGCTTCCCATATTCTACAATCTACAAACTGACGAAAAGGGTGTGCGTAAAATATACATTAGTCATTGCATACCGGATGTCGGGATGTCATATCGGCTGCGAGATTGCCCGCGCTTGTAATTACATGCAATATTTGCGTTCTAATCAGGTTACGGTCGCACCCTGTGTGCGATGGATGGTCCAATTCTAATTTAGGGTTTAGGATGGTCTTAAAATGTGTGGTCGACATTAAAACTGCCGAAAATAGGCGCAATCAAAGGGAACTCCCACGTTTAACGCTCCGGAATGATACTTAACCTCAAAATGGGCTAGTCTTATACCGGGCGGAGAAACGACACAGGCAACTTTGTAGCTTATGTCAAAAGAATACGATAAGAATACAAATTTTGAATTTTTAGCTTACAAATATGCATAATACCAACATTATTTTTGACTTGACTTAAAATAATTTGAATTAAAAGTTTGAAAGTAGTCTGTTCGATGAGGCGAGTCACTCGTATTACTATGGTGACCATGTTATTTATATGGACACAGCACTCTTTTCAAACGCCTCGCCTCATCGAATGCAATTTAAAAGAGAACTGACTTTACAGAAATGTTCGATTTTTACAACAGCTCCTGTGCAACGATAAAGAATTTTGTTATTATGCATATTTGTAACCTAAAAATTCCAAATTTGAGGACCTCCTGAGGCCAAACGAAAATTTTCTCAGAGTTTTGGAATTTTGAGATAAACGACAAAGTTGCCTGCTAGTGACCCTGACGTTTTTCCGCCAATGTTAGTCCATCACCCTGTATATACAGGCGTGTCCCTGAGTCCAGAGTAATTTTTTTGCAAAATCACATGTTATGATTTATTGGTTGGTAAGGACAATAAAGCGATCGGTTATTCGTAATCGACCGTTTATTCAGGAGCACAATTCGGAGGATGTGCTGGTCGAGTGGTCCTTGGAGGGAGCGTTCAATTAATTTACAATCGTAACTGACCTGTGCCTCTTCACGACTATTTTGGGACTCGGGGATGCTCTGCGCGCCATCGGCATTCTGATGACACGAATTCGGTCCCCATTATCCTGGCGCTTGGGCAATCAGCGCTCGATTGGAGTGGATTGGAAACGCGTGCGGAAAATCGACTTGTTTATCCCAGGCTCCCAGGAACCCGCAGCGATCGAGGTTTGAGTGCAAAGTGTTTACTGGTTAGGTGGTTAGAATTGTGGATGACATGAAGATATGTTTTCCCTGAACCGCAGCACCGCACGAAATTAACTGCTGCTGGTGGAATATGCAAGAGTCTTCAATACGCAGTCCGTTAATACGTTTTATATGCGGTACGTGAAGATTTCCATTGAATTGAACCGGCAACTAAGCCCGCATTGAATTCAATAGCGCACACTGTAGTGGACACTGGGAGATTCCTCATAAGCAGGTTTCCTCGCTCGCTCGCTCGCTGGCATGGAGAATGAGAGATAAAAGAAATAAAAGTCTTCCAAAGTCTTCGCATCATAATCTTGTCATTTACACAAAGACGACATTCTTGGCGCACATCCTCCGGCGAGTGTCTCGGACTCCGGCGTTGTCCACTCCGTACTCCGTCGCCACGTCTCACGCATGTTGCGCGCATATCGGGCTCGGATATCGGCGGGTATCGTTAACGATCATCGCTCGCGCCGATCGACAACTATTATGTCTTATTAATGGATCTTTTCGATTTTCCATAATGGCTTTCGACCTCCCCGTGCCTCTCGAGCCCGCAGGAGATAAAAGCGGAGTGAATAACAGTGAATTGTAAGAGAATCAAAACCCATGGACCCATAGAGGACGACACAAGTGTCGAGGATAAGCGATGCGTTTTGTTAATGGCAGGGCCAGCTGAGCGTCGAAGGGAAGGAAATGAAGCTTTTGCAACATTTTCGATATCATCGGAATGCGTCCTGCCGTATCGATCATCGCTGCACTTTCGAATCCGATGCATCGTCGCATTCCGCGGGATCGCGAGGGACGCGAGGTATATCTTCAATCATCCCGCGCCGTTCGAGAGTCTTCGCGAGATTAATTTGCAACGTTGTTATGCGCCACACGCCTCGGATATCGACATCGGGCGCGCTGTTAATTACCACTCCCCGCTTGCTCCTCCACCAGCTGGCAATGCTTGGATGGCTTCGATACGTCGATGGATATCGGACATGGGTACATTGCGAGGAAGGTGCTGACTCGAGGTATGAATATGTGAGTCTCTCGAATAGACCTTTTAAGAACACGTGACCTCCCCCCACTCATTTTTCACTTGTGGTGGTCAACCCAGTAAACAATTTTTTACTCGAACCACTGCACCTAAACCATGTAACAAAATAGAAAGAAATTTCCTCTCTATTTCAATAGTAAATAGAGAAGAAATAGAGAAGAAATTTCTTTCTATGTTGTTACATGGTTCAGGGGCTGGTTGGTATAATCACTGAAGAACTTAAAGAACTTGAAGAACTGAAGCATTAAAAGATCCAAAGCAATATCTCGAAAGATGTGTGAGGTTATACTGGGCGATGCGAGCTTAAAACTTGTGTTTCATGTGCGACGTGCGAGTGGCCGGTGTTTAATTTCCTTAACGCCGCTCGCCGATATCAAAACTAATCTAAAGTTGATTGATGTGGATTACGTATTATTTGGCGCAGCGGGTCATTGCCGCGGCGTCGGCACTCTGCGGGACGTCGAAGGGAGGCTTGCTTCCATGTTGGAAGGAGCGCTTCCAAAGAGCGAAGACGCCGGAGACCAAAGCACCTAGTGTGTGTAGTTGTGAGGTGTTATGAAAGTTATGAATTTAACTCTGCGCATATTATTCATACAATAGAAGCCATGAGCTACAATCTTGATTGTACGTGTAATATCATATTATCCATTATGTGAGTCATTTTGCATCCTGGATTATTCAACGTTTTTGCTTCCTGCTGTGGAGTGAAGAGTGAATATAGGAAAATGTTCTTACTTGTGGAAAACGTTTTTCAACGGGAAGGTGGAAGGTGTTAGTAAGAAATGCGTTTAAAAATAGGATATCTCCTACAGGAATATTGTATTTAAAATGTGATGTTCGCAATAATAAGGGATTCGGATCAATTTAAGGACGAATATTACTCCATGTCATTTATTTATGTATTTTTAATTAAAAATACTAACTAGATCAGTATAGCCACAGAGATAGGGTACAGAACGAGACATCCTCGAACGTGACTTCGAGATGTTTTCCGTGTCTAACTTATTTCAGTTTTGTACCACAATCAATCTTTGCCACACCTGCATGATACCATCAGAAAGAGCATCCTTTATCTTGCGTTCTTAAATGTACCGAGGTTTTGATGCCAAAGTATGAAAAACTCACTCAGTATGAAAGACTCACTATGAAATTAGAAATTGAAAGGTTGATTAGCTCTAAAGGCTGATTAACTATAGTGAAACATCTCTGCATTCCAAGTGCGAAGCACCATTGCAGCAGCATGGGCCATTACAATACACAAGTCGCAGGGTAGTACATTTAATAAGATTGTTTACTAGTACTCAATCAAGCAGCATCCTCAACTTGTATATGTATCAATCAGCAGTTATGGATAAGAAATTCAGTTTTGTACATGTGGGAGGCATTGAGAGTGATGATATCTTAAAACGATGCGAATACCGAATACCGAAATTTGGATGCGTGACTTGAGGAACCAATTCACATTCGCAACAATCAGTGCATCGATCGAATAGCCGTTCTGCACATCACCCACTAAAGCAGCAGGTTCAACCTGCAATAGCATTGAGCTTAACTTAAAATCACCAACCTGACCCAATACCTCAGCAATTTTGGCAAATAATTGTGATTATGATGCAAGTCATTGGTTTATGATGTTGTTGAATTTTTCAATCTTTGTTATAACTTAATCAATTTCTCTCTCTGTGTAACACCGTGATACACTGGGTATAACCGAAATCCGTGACAATCTACATTTTGTGCGATTCTTTGGTTTATTCTGAGTACACAATTTAATTAAAAATCCTAAATTTCGGCTGTGCTCTTATCGCAAAGCCAACCTAACGGTTTTTTGTGTACAAATATTTTTTTGTCTGTGACAACTTTAATTTTTTGGCCTGCTCTCTAGTGGCCAATAGCTTACATCTACCATTTTCTTTCCTCGTGATGCTGAATAGATTAGTAGACATTTTGAATTTATTTTTAGTAATCGTTTCTTTAAAAAAATATCTTCTAAGCTTCCAAGTTATTGAGACTTCAAAACAACATGCTTTTCGGTCTTAAAATATAAGACGGGCATGTATCTTGGCTCACGACTCGAGTCGTCTAGTTTCGGCCCTAAGTACGCAATATACTATTTCGTGATAATGAAAATGTGTAGAATTAGAATTCTATAACTATAGTACAAAGTATACCATCGTTTTTTTTTACTTTCAGAGTCATTATTTAGTGATTCTTGTTTTGGAACGAAATCAAATATGAATTTGAGATGTTGAGAGTTTACTAAATTTTAAAAGCATTTGAACAAACATGTACAACAGGAATTATGAGCTAAAGCCTTGGTTTTTTATGTTGTCAAACTCATTCTATACATCTCAGTGCTGCCATCAATGGATATTTTTTACCGGTGCGCAGATGGTGTAACTGAATTTTTAAATATAAAAATATAAATCCGTGAAAAACTCACCATGCACGCTATTGAGTCGTTTCATCACAAAAGTGTTCTCTGTACGCGTTTTTATATTTGTCAGTTCAGGGGATTTTTTTTCGAAATTTCAATAATAGATGAAGCTTCGAAGGTATGAGGATGCGTACACAATGCGTGGGTGGGCATTGTCCGCCAACCGGGCGCTCATCGTGAAAGCGGTGGAAATGTGGAAATTCCTATTTTGCGCATTTTAATGACGTCAATAATCCGCGCGCCGCGCCGCCATCATTATTATTTTATTCGAAAGCGGGCTGTTCCGCGAATGGACGAGTGCCTGAATGGCGTAATCCGGTTGCGGGTTTTATCATTATCATTACACTCTACCCTCGCATACCACCCCCCCCCTCCCACCTCAATGTGTGCACACATCAAATGAGTTATGATATTTAATTAGTCGCACATTTTACCTGTTTTTTCTATTTAAATCGCTTCTATTGAAGTGTTAGCTACATAAAACACTTTTTATTTATCGGAGGATTTGATTTAGTTGCGAGATGCAGATTAGATTTCTAATTAATTGGCAGGCTGGATTTAGAATTTGGACTTGCAGACATTGCGGGCCATCCAGACATCGGAAAACAACTTTCAATTAGAATTTGCGGAACCGAGGGCAAGAAACCTTCGGAATTAATGGTCCTCACCGTTACGCCCCTCGTTGGTTACATTCTACCCCTACCTCCCCTACCCCCACTATACCCCAAATTGATGAATATTCATATCGTCCTGCCGCTGATATCCTAATACTTGCTTCTATGTTGATTAACCGCGCTGGACGCAGATTCTAATCAATTACTCAACAGCTTAGACTTTTCAGTTGGGAAAACATTTATGATCCATTCACCGCTAGATGTCAGCACTGCGTCCATGCGTCAATCACGTTCCTAATCATTTCGAGGACGTTGTATGTTAATTACTCGCCATCGGTGCTAATTACAGCCGTGCACAATGCATCTTCATGCATGTACAGTGCACACCTGTGGATGTTTTGCGACGATTAGTGATGGAAGGAAGAACAGTTAGATATCTGGTGGTCGATGCCGGCCAATCTCGTTTTATTAATGACATATTGTTGGATTGTTGGCCGGCGACGTCCCGCCGCTAATTATAAATATTAATTAAAAACTAATCAGACCATCACCACCGGAGGGGGGGGAGGCGCTGATTGGCCGTGGCGATAACTGGACTCGCGTGCCATCGTCCGGCGCGTGCTTGACGCAGCGATTTTTCTCCAATTTCTCCAACAAGGAAACCTCTTTCCAATCCGAGACCAATCCGACCATCATTAATAATAACCTAATAGTAATATTGTAATAGGTAATTTATTTCTTGTGATAGTAAAGCGCACCATGTGTTTAATAAGCTTGGACCCTGGACCCTCACGTAAAACCAGCTAAAATTGCACTTTTGGGCATTGTTACATGTCGTTTACTGTTCATTAAGTGAATGAAATTTCCACCTCGATGATCCCCGGACGGCGATTATCCCGCACCGAGCCAACCGAGCATTCAAAACTGCTCAACGCACCTCTCTACCTCTCTCACACCATATGTGTGCTACTCAACCCTTTGCGGATCCTTCTTGCACATGCGTCACGTTTTGTTTTTTCTCTCGGCGCGCAGTTTGCTTTGGTGGAATTGAAAAGTTTTCCTCGCATTGTGTACATTGTGTAAATGCAGCCGATGCAAATTGCGCTCGACGCTCGAGGAACATGAGCAGGGCTAGTGCTACTGACTCATCGAAAAATCACGATCCCGACTTCTGGGAAACTCCAACTCGGCAACTCGCATCCGCACCATAGAATGTCCAGAATTGAATCTAGTAGGCTCTAGTTGCAGGTCTTGTAAGGGAGCCAGGCCAGGTTAATAAGGCTCGATGGCAATCAGACCATCGAGGTTGACATTCGATGACCGGTGACAACCTAATGATGTGATATTTTGCACGATCCAGCAGCAGCAAAGTGAAGATTTTAATTGAATTCTCAGGATTTCACCTTCACTCTTTACTCTTCCTTCCAATGTTCCTTACCTGTGTGGAGAGTATGGACTATGCTTCGATATGTTGCAATTGCCATGGATTAGTATGGTACAAAAGAGGACGATGATGATGATGACGCTTCACGTTCACGTTCACGATCGAATGTCATTGAGAAATGGCTTGTAATTATCGATGCACGCTGCGCGGCACCACTCCGGGACTCGGAGGTTTCACACCTTACCGGTGGACCGCATCTCTTCGGGTCCGGTCAGTCGTCAGTCAATAGCCGCGGCATTGTTCGCCATTGTTCATTAACACTATAATTAACGGCCTCGCACGCCGCGCGCTGCACTCGCACTGGTTATCCCAATAATTAATGGTCTTACATGGAGAGCCCCGTCTTACATATGCAAGAGTGAAGAGGATCCACCAAGGGATTTCAAAAACCATCCTCATCAACATACGCATGGCCGACGGTATCGAGGTTTCAGGTCCCAGTGTGCAATAGGAAGTTAATTATGTTGCATTTCATCAAGAACAACCGACGCGGCGTTGCAAGACGGCGTTCAGCTCAATCACTGCTGGCTTCATACACATTTTTCTTCATCGTACATACCTTCATCGTACTTTTGCGCTTGTGCAGCATCACCCTCTCGCTGAGGGCTGTAGAATGTGCGGCCAGTCTCACGCCGAAGGTGTGATGAACGCATTCTTCATTCGCCTTCGCGAGTTCTCGACACCCAACACCCCGGCGACGACCCAGGTTCAGGTTTACTTCCCGTCGCGGGCGAAACAAAAACGGCTCGAACAACGAATGCATTGCGTTGCCATTGTGCGTTCGAGTGACATTTGAATGTGGGTTCAACACACGCATCGGAATACGAAAATCTTACCTCTTACCCAAGGCGCGTTTTATTCAACATTTTCAGAACTCTCAGTGCGATGGACCTCTCATGAAATACTAACTGTGGTTGTAGGTTTTTGAATCTCTATCCCTTTTGTTTAGTCCGTTAGTTATATTGTACAGAACAACCCGACAGCTTATGCTAAACGCAGTATAGCATACCAGTGCTAGTTTCTAGAGTTCAGGACATATCGTTATATATACTTAGGCATCAAGACAAATCAATGAAAGAAGTAACATTCTAAAATCAAAATTACCCATGGACAAAAGCCCCGATTGAAAATCTAACTCTACAGTATCCTAGAGAATATAAATGAACAACATCTACAATGAAGCATTAATCAAGAAAGTTTATTACTTCCATAAAACAATTAAAAATAAGGCTTATTTCAAAATTTACTGGGTTCAAAATGTACAACGAATTCGCAAAATGTGTTTTTCTCGCATAAATACAATGTTTTAATGATTACGTCTGGTGATCGGGATGTCTGGCTGTCTGGGCAACATGAGCGGGGGTTGGAAATCTTGGGGGAGTAAAAGTGCGCGTCGCCGCCGTATGTTGCGCGCCAGCTAGGTGTCCAATTACCAATTTCGGAACTCCACTCCAGAAGCTCTCATTATTTTCCCCACTTGTTTTACTTGTTTTCCTTGTGTCCTCTCCTCTCGTCAGCAAATCAACCAATCTACAGATTACCGAACAGAGCAAGCACATTGCGACATTTAGTAACATTAACATTCCATCTGGCTGATTTCTATCGAATTCTCCAAGCGAACAATAAGACTTCATCTTTTGGTTTGGTTCTCTTTGCCTCATTAGATTTGAAAAAAAAACGCGGCCAGAGTCCCTGAGTTAAGGATTTAAGTAAGCCCCCCCGCCCCCCTCTCTCCTGCGATGAGCAGAGGACACTCACGATCTAATCTCTTTCACTGCATTGTTGTCCGTTTTGTTAGTCGCCGTAGTATGTTCATTTGTCTTGCGGTATCTCGGCGTTGTCTTCCGATCTGGACTCCGTACCTCGTGCATTCCATTTCTTCGCTCTTCTCTCCAGCTCCAGCAAACCATCCACTTGAGGAATGACAGTTGACAATTGACACTAATATATCTCCCCCGGACCTCTCACTGCTTTTGCCTACTTGGACCTTTTGATGCTTGGTCTTGGATGCGGACCCCCCTTGAAGATCCTTCATCTTCTCTCGGAATCTTTTGGTAGGATCTTCTTAGACTCGCTTGTGAAACTGCCCTTTAACTGTTATTAAGCCTATGGCCTTTTGATATGGTCTTTGTTTCCTTTCTAATGGCCGGGTCTTCTTGTATTTACAGATTTCGAATAGACAACACCGATCACATCATCGACGTGAACAAGGGCAACGTGCAGTTCGAGTACGATCAGGTGAACATCATCTGCCCGGTGTACATGCCGGGCACGTTCGACGAGGACGCCGAAAAGTACATCATCTACAACGTCTCCAAGGAGGAGTACGAGACGTGCCGCATCACCAATCCGAATCCGCGCATCATCGCCATCTGCGACAAGCCCTATCGACACATGTACTTCACCATCACCTTTCGTCCGTTCACACCTCAGCCGGGTGGCTTGGAGTTTCTTCCAGGGAAGGACTACTACTTCATATGTAAGTTACCCGACTGCGGTTTTTCAAATCAGGAAGGAAGTAAGCATTAATTAACCTAATCGGCTACTTCCTCCTTCCCTCGGGGCATTGTGGTGGCTGACTATCAGTGATCACATTAATTTCGATTTAATGGGTTTTAATCCTCGGCCGGCGGCGTGCGGTGTGTTTTATGGTTAGTTTGCGATAAATTAAAAGTTAAGAGACTTTTAAGCAGTGCCGGTGTTAGGCCCGATGGCTATCAACCCCCTGCGAGCACGATATGTTTCGGGGCCTTGTAATTTGTAAATCATGGCGTGTATCGCACGCGTTGATAATTCGTATCCCGGGGTATTGGGGTTGACTGGGAGTGTTGAAGGGGATTGGAAAGCGACCGCTTTTATTTAATTACGAGGCGCTGATTTTAATCTTCCGGCCGGCAGTTGTTTTTCACCACGTTTGGTCAGTTCCAATATAACGCGGGAAACAATGAATTTACCATCCGTCCGACACCGCCGACACAAACCAAGCCCTAACTAGGATTTGTAATGAATCCCAGCCCCCCAGCGTGTTGCAAATTAATTTTTTCGCCTACTTGCGCGGAAACGCTTCTTTGCTTCTTCAAAAATAGGGAGGAAAGGTGAGCTTTGTTTCCCACGGGAAACAAAGATTCCGGCGAGAGCCGACAGCGTGCGAGGTTAAGCGAACGAGCAGTAAAGGTGACATAGTGCGAAAGCGCCCACTTTTATCCTACGCTTGTAGATGGCGTGCCTTGTTAATACTTGATTTAACAA
>JARJDQ010023347.1:0-16994 GCA_030264215.1 Geostiba sp. GC000077
CTTGTCCCCAAACGGGTATTGTATCTTCGGCAATTGTCAGTTTATTCCTCTCAATTTAACAACATGCATTCTCAGAGCACACTATTCTATGCATATTTCATCGTCAAACAACCAGATAACGCAATATCGCATACAAAATTTAAGCTGTAAAAAATTTTTCAAAGAGGTATATCTCGAGAACCATTGAGTATTGATCCTTCGTGTATCGGACTTTTCGTCTTGTTTTGATGTCCTCTATCACTCGCCAAGCTCTGTAAAGTTTTTTATTAACACCCTGTATATGTATACCGGGTGTCCCAATTTAAATTCGGACCTCTGTTTTAGATAGAAATACTGTAAATTTTTTTCAAACTATGTTAATGAAGTTCAATGAAATTCAACTGCGCTTCAATCATTTCCAATCGCTCTGTAATAATTACATTACGAGTTTTGTGTGCTAGGGTCCTAGATAGCTAGATTATGTTCATGAAAGATTAAAGCGTTTGCGCAAATTTTATTATCTACGTCTACGGTTTTCTACAGTATTCAATCCGTTATAATCTCTCCGTATTTTCTTTCCAAATATTGCATACATAACATTCACATGGCATTTCGACGCATTTCAAACTTGTTACAAATTTGTATTATCTTCGAGTTCATTTAATTATGAATACAGTGAATCCAAGAAGTTGTCAATCTACCAATCATAGTGCAATAACAAACATGTATTTATATACAAATGTGTCAATATTAAGCAAATCGGGTCACAGTGATGGGAAGATAAACTGACGAAATTAAGTAATTTCCCTGACATTTTAATATATCAAAATTCCCAAATCAAACCAAACAATGAATGAAATTAAAAGTGAGGCCAAATTAAGTAAAACACTTTCATTATATCTGAGTTTCTGACCTCAACTTGAAAGTGTTTAAGAGCTCAACAATGTTGAATTAATTATTAATCGATACTTGTTTTGCCGTGGACGCAGTTTTAAATGCAACGGTTGTCCATACAACTCGGTTTATAGAGGTTTTCTTCCAAAATAAGGACAATGCAAGGCTACGACGTGCGACGAATGGCGATGTTGACGAGTGCCGACCTGAATCATCGAAATAGCGAACTTATAGTAGCTTATAGGTGGCGATAATAAATACACAAGTTAATAAAAACATAGACCGATAGCATTATCGGGCCTAGTCGCCTAGTACTAAATAATTCTTGCATTTCAGCTACGTTTTTGTTTAATCGCAAACAACAACTATGTTTGAGCGTCTCTAAAGTGCTCAGGAGTCAGGAGTTATCAAACTAGAAATGCGCATGTTTAATAATGTAGCGTGTTGTGCCGTGAAGCATGGGAATAATAATACCTAATTAAACAAAGGTGGAAATTTGTTTCGTTTGAGCTGGAGTTCGGAGTTGTCGCCAGCTTCAAGCGGTGACTTCATCACATCATCACTATAAATATGAGTGCAGGAGCGCAGACTGCCTGCGTACGCAATCGCGTGAAATAATAAGTTTCATAATGCCTAAATAAAGTTTACCTTTTCGGCGTGTGCATAGCGATGTCGATGATTTTGTCCATCTCATCCTGCGAGCTCGTCTCGCTGAACTTTCGCTTTCGACTCCGCACCAGGTTGACGAGATGATGGGGCGAGACATAGTTGCTCAATCCGGCGCCCATTCTTGCGCTGTGTGGGCTTGCAAAGCGGCCAAATACGGTGAAGACGTGCACGTACAACCCAATCGTTCACGACAGCATTCTCGAGGCTTTGAACTGGTCTCTATACGCCCACGAGTAGACGTTGGAACACGCGCGTGTTTCCTCGAGCAAACGCGTGCATGTTTCTGTTTCAAACGATTTCAGCGGTTACGGAAGAGAAAATAACAAATATCGAGTGATTGCACCATCGGTCCGCCGAAACACACGCGAGCTGCTGCCTATTGCCACTGGCCTGTGTTACTGTTTGCGCCACCGCGACATGAAAACAGATTGCAGACGAAACCGAAAATTTACGAATTACAAATTTAACGACGGCCCGGTTGGTTAGTGGTTACTCACGCGATTTTGACAAGAATGATGCACCATCGGACGATGCTCGATTCTACGTTGCAAGTTGCGCGATGATTGTGATGTAGCGTGAACGTTTCAACTAGTATTCCGCGTCCAGTGCGCTAGCTAGCTAACTAGCTAACACAGGAACACAGCTAGCTGACGAGTGCAGTGCGAAAACCAAAACGCAGTCGTTGCCGACGAATACGTAAACACACTTTCTCCTTGCGAGCTGCAATCGTGCTGCTTGCAGCTGGTCGCACATTGGCGCCTCGTTCACCTGCACCCCCTACACCTAAAGCACCAAAATGCAAAATGTCATCGTTATTCTGCCACAGTACTCGAATATTGAAAGTTGAAATCATTGAAACGTTTACGAACTTACATTTTTAGAATTTGACGTTGCAATAATTAAATAATGCACATTTTACCTGGATGTGTTGACGAGACGCTACTGTTTTCTGACACATACGAATATAGTCTTCTATCTCTTCCTCAAAACATTGTCGACAAGCTAACAGACCATGCGTAAGAAAGAGATGGAAGTCTTGTGCCTGTCAAAAATTCTGACTTTTTCACAATATGTAACGTCAACTGTCAAGTACAACAATTTAAACATTAATTTCTTACATTTCCAATGGATATTTATGAAGTCATATGCTAATTACTCTTAATTTTGATTAAATATACATTTATCTTTAGTCAAAGTGGTTCTTGTGAAAGAGAGGCTAAGCGTTACATGTTGTTTGTTTTGTTTTGAATTCAGCTGTTGCTGTGAAATGTTGTCAACAACAAATGTCATGCAGTCCCAAATGCAAAATTCAATGAAACTTCAGCAAGACATCTAAATTAGTACAACAAATTTGACAAAATTATGCCACCAGAAAACGATGTGAAAACGAAGTTCGTGTACGCCCTAAACTAGAAGTCCAATACATATTTGCAATAATCCCGTCGATTACCCAATCGCAATCACAATGAGCGTGCTGCGAGTATTCCGGCAAGTTTCATGGAGGTTATCCAGCAGGAATTTAAATTATTTAGCTTGCGCGCCTGCAGCTAACACATTGATTAAATACGCACACCAACAACGAAATGCACTGGGTGGATGTAGTGGACTTCATGCATTTGGCACACAGAAACGCAACTTTTCACTGCAGGCCACCATTGAATCAATTGCTGCAACACAAAGTGGCATCTTCAGGACAATATCAGAGAGTGCTCCTGTTGAATGTGTGCAGGGGCTGCTGCTTAACATGCATGCTGCAACAGGCCTTCCATGGTGGGCTACAATAATGTGCACCACAATACTCTTGAGATCAATGGTCACTGTGCCACTTGCACTATATCAGCATTACATTATGGCTAAAATAGAAAATGTAAGCAGAGAAATGCCTGATATTGTTAAGGAAATTAACAAGGAGATGTCAGTAGCAATAAGACTGTATAAATGGGATGAGAAGACTGCAAAAATTGCGTTCAAAAAAGCTGTAAGTTTTGACTCCAGTAGAAATATGTTCATCAAGTTTAAATTAAAGTTTAGCTCATTTACAGGTAAAAAAGCAATGGAATGAACTGATAATAAGGGATAATTGCCATCCTGTTAAATCATCTCTACTAATGTGGTTTCAAATCCCAATGTGGATCTCATTTTCAGTGAGCCTAAGAAATCTTGTGTATGAACTGCCAAAGCTGGATTTTGATGCAAAGGTGACTCTTAGAGAATTGGCAGTAGGTGGTTTTGGTTGGATACCAAATCTTATTGAAGTGGATAGTTCTTGGATTTTACCTATTACATTAGGACTTATTAATTTGGCTATTATTGAGGTACCTTTACAAATTCTATTATTTGCAGAATAAATATAGCATTAATATATTTTCAGTTGCAAGTCTTGTCTAAAGTAAACCCACCCAGTAAATTTCAAAATTATCTAACGAATTTCTTCAGAGGTTTTAGTATATTAATGATTCCTATTGCAGCATCAGTTCCATCTGTAAGTAATATTGTTGCATTTTACGCTACTTTAGATTTACTGGCGATTTCGAAAAGCATTGAAACAAATTTGTGCTTATAATAATTTATGTTTTGTTTGCAGTGTTTAGCATTGTATTGGACCACATCATCGGCCTATGGGCTTATTCAAAATTTAGTTTTAATGTCGCCGAAGGTGAAACGCATGTTTAAGATACCATCAACACCGTCGCAGTTAGAGAAACCATATGCGCACGTTTTTGGCGGGCTGAAACGGAAGTACACTTTTACTGAACGTCCCAATTCGTAGTGTATGTACTTAAATGGAATATATTTAGATAGTTTTGTTGAATAAAGTTGTTATTGAAATGACGAGCGTGTAGTATTTATTTTCTATACAAAGGTCACTGTTTTGTTTGCTTTTTGGAAGCCAGGGAGTAAATCTTAAGAGTACCTATACATCAGTTGAGTGCAGGGTGATTCATAAGTCGCGACTTGTTTCTGTGGGCATTTAGCAGATGCAAACTAGTCCACTTTTCGTGTTTTCGAGAAATCGTATGTTAAAGGTTGGAATTTACATTGCCGTGTATGGAATTTTTTTGTGGCTTACACACAACCAATACATATTTTTGATTCTAGTTTTCAGCAAATGAAGTAAAATATCGAATGCTTACATTTTCCACATTAAACTCAATTTTGACAAAAATGTTTTTGTGTTCTTCTGCCTTGCCACAGATTTATTCCTGGAGATTCTGTAGATGGCTTTGAAAGAAGTAAATTGAGCGGAAAAATGTACGTAATTTATTCTTCAGAGTGATAAAGTTTCTTTGGCAACTTTGTTTCTAATTTTGTTTTAATTTACAAATAACAAGTTTTCAAATCTATAGTTTTGAGCTCAAGATTGTAATGTACCTTTAAAATGCAATTCCTCTTCCCTATTCCTCCTACGATATCGCCGGGTGGATCAAAAATTTCAATTCTATTAAACAAGTTAAATAATCTTTCAATTAGACCTTAAATTAAAATTAAAGGATAATGAGAAACAAAGAACCCAAGTGTCCACACAAGGGTGTGCAGCCATCCATATAAATCTACAATCCACTATCTACATGAACTCAACATTACAGTTTGTTAAGGTATAGTTGCAGTTCAAAAGGTAACAACATCACAGGACGGTCCAGGATTTGCACCGCATTAAGATAAAGTTGTCTCGCTGCGTTCCGTGTGATTTTCTCCCAGTTCTTTCTACCTACTTTCTTGTGCGATTCAAGTGATTTATCAGTTTTTACAAAGTAGTTTTGACAGCCGACAGCCGCCAGACGACGGAGGTCGAGCGGGCCGAGGTGATTGCTGACAGCCAGCGGAGCGTATTTTTCACCGAACTCCCTCCGCGGCTCCGCGCCTCCGTGTGCACAGTCCCCACGGTCTACTCTACACGTCTACGTGTTGTGTTGAGCCGTACAAGATTCGCAGCAATCGCAGCCTATGGCCAGCGGCCGGTGCAACTGAATCAACCCTCTCGAGCACGCCGCCCACCAAGTTACAACTCCAGAGGCCCCTGCGCTGCAAGCGGTGCAAGCGAGAATCGGCGAGATGTTTCTGTTGCGAGCCTTCGTCGGAGTGATCGCCCTACTCGGTGCATTCGCCGACGAACACAACCATATAGTACGTATGAAGCCGCGTTCAGCTGATCTTTCACTAATTTCACTAAACACATCAATGATCAGGTTATTAAACTTGCCACACCATCTATTTATCATACCTAGGATGATAGAATACATTGGATTCTAAAACTTTTAATGCCAATGTCTTTTGCAGTATGAAGATAAGGATGAGGTGGTGCTGTGGATGAACACAGTTGGACCATATCACAACAGGCAGGAGACATATGCCTACTTCTCACTTCCTTTCTGTGCTGGCAACAAGAATGCCATTAGTCATTACCATGAGACGATGAGTGAAGCTTTGCAGGGAGTTGAGCTGGAATTCAGTGGCATTGATATTGAATTCAAAGGTAAAGCTTTACCTTTACATATAAAATAAACTGAAATGTCTTATCACTTGTATAGTGCACTTGTATAGTCACTTGCACCTGTTGTACAATGATAAGAAGGCACTATTTAGAGAGAAAAACAAAAATTTGCGTTTCTGTTGATTGCATAGAAAAGTTTCAACAGAAAAAAGAAAAGAGTTGAATGAGTATTAGTTTATTTAGCATTCCATTTCAATCAATAAGACTTATTTTATTAATTATGGAAAGAAACAAAGCAACTGAAGCTTTCTACTGCATCATGTTTTCAGATAAATAATATATTTGAACAAATTATCTTTCTTAATGTGGAGATAAGTAAATTCAAATATTTGCTGCTGTGTAATTTGAAAGAAGCTTACTGAATTAATTTCACACGGTGTTAAAACAAATGTTTTGCTTTTCAGCTGACGCACCGAAAGCAATCTATTGCGGCGTTCAATTGGAACCCGAGAAGTACAAAGCGTTCGTCTATGCCGTCAAGAATCACTACTGGTATCAGATGTACATCGACGATCTCCCAATCTGGGGCATCGTTGGCGAAGTGACAGACTCGAATTACTACATCTGGACTCACAAGAAGTTCGAGATTGGCTACAATGGCAAGCAAATCGTCGATGTGAACATCACGTCCGAGGATAAAGTCCTCCTCACGCCCAACACGAAGCTCTCGTTTACCTACGAAGTCATTTGGAAGAAGAACAATATCAAGTATGAGGACCGATTCGATAAGTATTTGGATCCGTCGTTCTTCCAGCATCGAATCCATTGGTTCAGCATCTTTAACAGTTTCATGATGGTGATCTTTCTGGTGGGATTGGTGTCGATGATCTTGATGCGTACGCTGCGCAAGGATTATGCGCGATATTCGAAGGATGACGATGTGGACGATATGGAGCGGGATCTGGGCGATGAGTACGGATGGAAGCAGGTGCATGGCGATGTCTTCCGGCCGGCGTCGCACTCGTTGCTCTTCAGCGCGCTGATTGGCTCCGGGCATCAGCTGACTACGGTGGTGTTCAGCGTGATTACGTTCGCGATCATGGGCGAATTGTACACCGAGCGCGGGTCGCTTCTCTCGACGTCGATTTTCGTGTATGCTGTGACATCGCCGGTGAATGGCTACTTCGGTGGTTCGCTGTACGCCCGCATGGGCGGCAAGCTGTGGATTCGCCAGATGCTCGTGTCGGCGTTCCTCATGCCGGCGCTGGTGTGCGGCACCGCGTTCCTCATCAACTTCATCGCCATCTACTACCATGCGTCGCGCGCGATCCCCTTCGGCACGATGGTCGCCGTTACGTGCATTTGTCTCTTTGTGATCCTGCCGCTGACGCTCGTCGGCACCGTCCTGGGGCGCAATCTCGCCGGCCAGCCGGATCATCCGTGCCGCGTGAACGCCGTGCCGCGGCCGATCCCCGAGAAAAAGTGGTTTA
Source organism: Geostiba sp. GC000077 (assembly GCA_030264215.1). Taxonomy (NCBI): domain Eukaryota; kingdom Metazoa; phylum Arthropoda; class Insecta; order Coleoptera; family Staphylinidae; genus Geostiba; species Geostiba sp. GC000077. The sequence continues at coordinate 7,465 of JARJDQ010023347.1, forward strand.
TGGAGCCGGGCGTCATTATCATGCTTGGCGGCGTGCTGCCCTTCGCGTCGATCTTCATCGAGATGTACTTCATCTTCACGTCCTTCTGGGCGTACAAGATTTACTACGTGTATGGCTTCATGCTGCTGGTGTACATCATCCTGCTGATCGTCGTCGTCTGTGTGACGATAGTCTGCGCCTACTTCCTGCTCAATGCCGAGGACTATCGCTGGCAGTGGACGTCGTTCCTCTGCGCCGCCTCCACGGCGCTCTACGTCTACTTCTACGCGGTGTATTACTTCTTCTTCAAGACTAAGATGTACGGTCTTTTCCAGACCGCCTTCTACTTTGGCTACATGGCGCTCTTCAGTGCTGGCATGGCGGTGATGTGCGGCACTGTTGGCTATGCGGGTACGTCGCTCTTCGTGCGGAAGATCTACTCGACGGTGAAAATCGATTAAGCGCTGCTGAAATTTATATGCAATTGAAAGCGATGGTCAAAATCACAATGGTACTTGTGTAAATAATTTATTATGATGCGATGCGCGCGTGCATTAAAATTTAATAAGCCATAAAAGTCGAAATTCCAGTTTGAAACAGCCAAAAACAACTACGCAGCGATAACGAACGGTTGCAACGGATTATTCAGCTACAGGGTTCGTTTTTTAAAAATAAGTATTCATGCTTTTTTTAGTTAATTTTATTAAATGCGATGTCAGTTGCAATTCTGATTGTATGTAAGTACAATAATAGTACTTCTGACACAAAGAAAGGTTCTTTATTGGCTCCGAATAATGTAGATTTGAATTACTCCAATGTTACTTTAAACAACCATCAACTGATTAGTTAATGCGTTTATTGTTTTAAGTTCTTCTTCTAATGAATTGACGTCGCATAAAGTAAAACTAATCATAAAAGTCATCGATACTTAATAAAGCTAACCCTGTATGTGTTGAACTTTAACTTAATTATTTGAATGAAATGTTTCTGATGTGGCGAACTAATTATTATTAGTTGAATACTATTGTAAATACGAAACCAAGTTTTAATCAATTTAATCCTTTTTGTAAATGTAACTAAGATTATTTAGGTTTATTTCGAATGAAGGTGGTCAGTCTATTTGTTAATTTTGTTTTGACTAGAACAACACTTAAAATTAGTGCGTTGAAATATTCAATTTGATGCATAGTTTACATATGATGAACTTTCGCATGGAGGGCGTACCTTTAAGAAGACAGTCCAAATGATAACATTTTAAAGACGATACGAGACTCGTGAATGTTTCGTGCAACTGATAACAACTCTCAACTAAGTCGCACACCTACTGCAACAGTTGTTTCATAGTATTACACATTATTGTGCAACATTTTAGTGAATTTGAAAGACATTGTTGTGCATTGTCGAAACAACAGTGTGCCACCTGCAAACGCGGGTGTGGAAGCATTCATAGGTCAGAAGTTTATTTAAAAATACAATGAAAACATTTCCAAAGTATGAAACATTGTGAATGTGCTATAATAATATAAAATCTTGTAAGATATCATCACACGTTGCACGTATTCTTAAAAACTTAATCCCTTAGGAAATAGGAAGGCTTACAATTTGTAGATAAATGTGTCAAGATTCATTGCTTCCATCTGCTTATCGATCCAATCGATGAACATGGCTACGTTCACGTATACACCGGGCGTGTTCCGCAGTCCGCAGGTAAGGCCCCAGGATACAATGCCGACTTGTTCGAAATGCTCACCGGAATCATCAACCGGACATACCAAGGGACTGCCCCCATCTCCTTTGCATGTGTCTTTGTTGTGTTTGCCACCAGCGCACAGGAAGCTGGGATGTAGATGAAAATGTGGTCCGAGGCGAGCTGTGCGTAAACTGTGCAGGCATTGCTTCTGCGGGACGACCGGAAGCTCTACCTTTTTGAGCGTTGTCTGATAGGCGCCATTTTGATATGAGTTCTTGCCCCATCCGCTTGCTATGCAAGCTTTGCCGTTGATGAGTTGGGAACCTTTCGGTGCCTGTGGCGGAAGACACACAATGCCGATGTTTTCGGTGAGTTTGAACTCCTGATTCAGGATGAGGAGTGCGATGTCATTGCTCAAAGATGGCGGATGATAACGTGGATGTATTATGATCTACAAAATAAAACACATATCAGTTTTGTTCTTTTTCTTTGTCAACAACCAAGAAAATATTATGTTGCATCTCTTACCTTTTGTGTGAGACGATCTTGATGCGGTAAGGGTTCCTGTTGATTCGCCCAATCGAATTCGCCAGCGCGTACTTTAAACGTGCCGCCATGAGCGACACAATGCGCTGCTGTGATGGCCACTTTCGGATGAATCAGTGATGCACCGCATTTGTAGACACGATTCTGTAGAAGACCTAGCATCCAAGGGAATTCACCGAAGTTGGCAACGTTAGGGGTGTCAGCGTCGTTTAGTATTCTGTAGGCTAAACTATCTCCAATTAGGGATGAGTTGCTGATGCTTCCTAATTTACCGCATTGCACTTGACAGCATACATCAAAGTCTCCGGTACATTCTTCAGCATTATCTTCTTGTGTATTATCATCATCATACACTCTAAATTAAATCAGCAATTGAATAAAACTATGACGCCGTTTTTGTGTTTTGTTTCATATAACTAATCATACCTAATATCCATAATATCGGCCCCATCATCAATCAATCCAACAAAGTCTTCCTTACACTGCCAGTACGGCACACAAAAACAATTTTTATTGGTTTGCACTGTTGAATCAGCCACCATCGATGTTTGTAAATACAAACTGTAAGGATTGTAATGGCTCACTTGAGCAACAAAACATTTCACTGCAGTTAACAACACCAAAAATGAAATATTGGGTTGCATCGCATTCTTATAAATTAAACTTATGAGATTTAGGCTTAATGTCTGGTTGTCACGACACGATGTCTGCATTTGCTGTTTTGCCATTTACAAAACTAAACGTCAACCAAAACGAATGCAAGAAAGTTAAAGATGACAACGACAAATGACATTGCATTATCTTATCATACCTTTTTTTGCACAAATTCAACTTCAATCTCCACCATCTCCACCATTTTAAAACGCAAATGGTAAAGATCTATATATATTACATAGTAGAACACATTTACAGCGTGGCACAACTTAAAAAGTGAACAACACTACGTGGCTGGTACATAAAACATAAAAATGCCTAAATAATGCATATCGATTTCAACAAATTTTCAGCAGTCAACTAGCGCAAAGTAGTGCTTGAGCAACGAATAAAGTATAAATAGTGCCAAGACACGCCAACCGGTGTTAGTTCTTGGCGAACTTTTCAACTATTCGTACGTATCTCTGCCTGAAGCGCCCGACGTGTCCAAAACATTCTGGTACTTGTATGGTACGGTACTAAACTCACACCAAACGTGCTCTAATTTTTTCAAGCTCAAAAATCACCTTAAACTTCTAACTTGAATTAGTCGCCGAACTCGCCGACAACATGGATGAGAAAACAGTGGATACGATTTTTGCCGGAAGTCTGGCCAAGTTGCCACCGGTCAGTTCAAAAATTGTCCGGATCTTTACCAGCTCAACATTTACAGGTACTAACTTACATTACATTTGTTTAAAAATAGTTTTAACAATGTAAATGTTTATGTTTAAGACACTACTATGGAAAGAAATACATTGATGTCAAAATGTTACCCAAGAATCAAGGATTACTGCAGAGAAAAGCACGGATTGGAATTTCAGGTGAGTGTTCAAAGTTTCTATTCGCAAATTTGAAAGTTTGCGTACAAAGTTTCCTAAACTTCAACATGGCGCAATCGATTGTGCTGATATTCGCGAATTGTGGGTCACACCCGCCGCCTGGCACAGAATGGTACCAATGCGCCTTAAGACCAAGGGGCTAGCGCCATTCTACCCTGTTAAATTGTGATTTATAACTTTTTGACATGTGCGTGGTGCGTTAATACTCCTACTGAATGTAGCAGCAAGATCATTACATTGGAGGTTCTTTTCTTATAATAGAAAAATCTCATTAGAAATGGATCACGATTTCAAGTCCAAATTATTATGACATATCGAAAATGTATTTTTGCTTAGTTCCTCCATTTCATTCCGGATGTTGCTGTGTATTAGATTATTTGTTTCACATGTTTAGTACCTAGCCTTTTAGTCCTACATTCTGTATATGACATTGAGGCGCTGAGGCGCATCCATACTAGCAATAAAGGATAATCGAAGGTCACATACCAGAAACTCACACACTTAATTCCTTCAATGCAGGTCGTGGACATGCGATGGGGTGTACGAGATGAAGCAACAGATGATCACATGACAACGGAGCTTTGCATGCGAGAAATTCAAAATTGTCAGCGCCTATCGATGGGTCCAAATTTTGTCGTAAATATAAACTTCCACCAACCCAAACAACCAACTTACGTGCGATTACTTTAAAGGTTTTTCTGGGTCAAAAATACGGATACAGACCTATACCTACATACATTTTCACAGCTGAACTCATGTTAATCCGAGAAGAACTCATCGCTACTGGTGCTGACGCATCGCTAATCGATACCTGGTACAAAAAAGATGCGAATGCTGTGCCAGCAGTCTCCATTCTACAACCGATTTCTTCAATATTAATTAATTTTAACAACAAGCGCATTCCGAAGCTTCAAGCTGAAGATCAAGCTGTTTGGTGGGGTACCCTTGAGAAATTCCAAAAACTCTTCCGGAAAGCTTCCAGCTCCTTGTACGAGCAAGGCAAGATGACCCAAGAGGAAATGCATAACTATTTCATGTCTGTGACTGAACGGGAAGTCATAAATGGCGTGTTGAATGTGAAAAATACAAAAAACCATTGTCTTGCCTACGTACGTTACATTAATAATATCAACTTACAAAACATTAAGAAAGCTTCACTGTTTATTGATATTATCAATAGAAGTCTTGATTTAGAATCATTAAAGTTGCTTTCTAATTTGCGCGATGAACGACTTCCAAATAAAATCGAAACATCCAACATGGAAAAGTACACCATTGAATGGATTGGTCGCGAAGGGCTTGATACCGAAACACATGGAGAATATCTGAAGAACTTCATCACACATTTTTACAAGAATATCATCAAGCTTGTGGATCGTGCGATGAGAAAGGAGGATTCCAGTCCTCAGGGTCAAATTGTCACTGAGATCCTTCAACATTTACACGCCTGTAATAATTCTGTCAAGGTGTTCTATGGCAGGGACGATGATTTGGAAAGAATTCACGAGTACATGATTGGTGATGATGACAAGCCTTTTGTGTTATATGGGGAAGGTGGTTGTGGAAAGACTTCGCTGTTATCGAAAAGTGCCGCGTTGTCAACTGCTAATGGGTGGTTTCCAGAAGCAAAACCATTGAGTCTTATTAGATATTTGGGTACTACACCCGATTCAAGCGCGTTGACGCCTACTTTGATCTCAATCTGTCAACAGGTAAAGTATAACCTCAATTTTTTACTTCTTTCAAAACTTATTCAAATTAACATTTTCCAGATATCTTATAACTTTATGATATCTTTTGATACTATTCCTGATGATTTGGTACCTTTGACAGCTCACTTCAAGCAATTGCTCACGATGGCTACCAAGGAACAACCAATGTTCTTTTTTCTAGATTCCGTTGATCAACTAACTGGTACCAGCACAGGAAATAAGGTCTCATGGTTGCCTACTAGACTTCCGTCCCATTGCAAAGTAAATTTATTAATTTACCCTACTTCTATGTCTAAACTCGAAATTCTAGATTATTGTAACATGTGCAAATGAAGAATCAAACCCCGAAGTCTCTAAAGAATACCACATTTTACGCAGAATGATCGAAGGTGACAAAAACTTCCTCAACGTTCTACCTCTTGGCGAAGACTTGGCAATGCGTGTCATGAAGATGTGGATGCAAACCGCATGTCGTGACCTCTCTAATTATCAATGGCGATTGGTTTCAAATGCAATTGAAAAATGCTCGCTACCGATTTTCATCAAGTTGGTGTTTGCGGAGGTGTGCCGCTGGAGGAGTTACACCAAACCACAAGATACTCATCTGGCATCAACAGTGATGGACTCCATTATGATGCTTTTCGAACGTATTGAAAAGCAACATGGCCGCTTGTTGGTCTTTCACGCACTAGCCTACATCACAGCTGCTAAAAGTGGACTCTCCGAATCGGAACTAGAAGATCTGATATCTCTAGATGACAAGGTCCTGGACGATGTGTACCAGTACCATATGCCTCCGGTGCGACGTATTCCTCCTCTACTGTGGACGAGGATAAGGAACGATTTGCCAAATTATCTCTCTGAGCGCGAGGCTGATGGTGTTAGTGTTATGAATTGGTACCACAGACAATTCCGTGATACCGCAAAGGAGCGTTACTTCAAGAATCAGAATATGGCGTTGTACTTTCACTCAATGATTGCTGATTATTACATTGGCATTTGGGGTGGGGGTAATCCAAAACCCTTCAAGTACACTGAAATACAAAGGCATCGATTTAACTTGGCTGATAAAGAGGGCATCGCTGATCGGAAGGTGCCACTTCAACCTTTGGTATTTCTGGGAAAAGATGGGAAAGTCACAAGGTATAATCTCCGAAAGGTAAAACCTTGTATAATCCAAAGGAGCTACTGTCATCTTCAATGGTTTTCTTCTCTGTTTAGTTTGGCGAGTTACCTTTTCATCTAGTCCGTTCCAAACGCTTCAAAGACTTGTACGAAAATGTTCTCTTCAATTACGAATGGCTGCACCGAAAGCTCTGTAGCTGTCCTCTTCAAGCAATCCTCTCAGATTACGAAGACGCCACGGCTCACATTGACGGCAAGGAAGCTCAACGTGAATTGCTTCTGGTTGCTGATGCCTTGCGCCTAGGTGGCGCAGTTCTCGGCCAATATCCTGATATGCTGGCACCTCAACTTGTGGGACGTCTTCTCCCCGAAGTCACATCGAATCCGAATATTAAGATGCTCCTCAATGATTGTGACCTGAAGGGACCACACCAGTGTGCACTAATGCCTTTGTATCACTGTTCTCATACACCGGGAGGTCCTTTGAAGTACTCCTTAGAAGGACATCAATTTGCCGTCTTCTCCATTTGCCTCACCTCAGACTATCGCTACGTGGTATCCATTTCAAACCGATTCATCACCTGGGACTTGTCTACTAGTGATCTTACGCGAGATGTTAATCCCAATATTGAAGGAATCCTACAGGAGTTGGTACTAAGTCAAGATAACAAGTGGGCTGCAGCTTATACTAATAATCATCATACGGTGCTGCTGAACATGCTGACGAGTGAATTTGTGTTGATTAAAAATCCTTTGAAGAAGGAAGAAGAAGAAACCGCATCCCAAGAGCATGAGCATGAAGTTAAAAATAAAGATAAAGAGAAGACCGAGAAGGGAAAAGCCGAGGAGAGTGAAAAGGAAGCTCCGCCTGTTGTGGGGACGTTTTTGTTAGATCACAACTTGTTTATCTACGGGCAGAAAACTTGGGTTACGTATGACATGCGTGGAAATGTGCAGAATATCAAAAACACTATTTACATGGACAAAGAGTGGGCTATTTTGTGTAAGTAAGGATTTGTTGATAGAATTAATCAACTTTTTTTTACAAATGTCTTGTACATATCTCACAATTTTGTTCCAGCAATGTATTTCTTTGATACAAATAACTATCGCATTATTTACTGGACTGAAGATATTGATAACGATAAAATGCTGTTGGAGTATGTCTTCGAGAATGTTGATTATGAAGCTTTTGATTATCACAGTGCAATTGCATTTACCAAAAATCACCAAACTATATTTACTTGCACCAACGATGATAACTATGGCATTACAGAATATACATTGAATTCAGAGACGAAAACCTGGATGAAAGTACAAGACCTTCCAAGAGCAGACATTGATGATACTGAAATAGTATTGCAACTTAAGTTGGATAAAGATGATCATGTTTTGTTTGGTAAGGTACCCCAATATTGAATATATCATGTTAATAATTTTGTTCTTGTAGCTACAACAAGTAATGGTTTCATGATCTGGGATCGAAATCCCGAAGAAAATGAGAGAATCAGTGTAGGACCTATTGTGTTATCTCTCCCATATGCAACCCGCAATATAACCACTAAGATGTTACGCTCCAATTCGATTGTTCTTAGCGCTCAGAAAAATTATGCCATTGCTGGCGTTAGGAAGAATCTGTACGTATGGGATGTGATCACCTGCAAACTGATGAAGGTCCTCGACGCGCACTTTGGCCGCATTGTGCAACTGGAACCGCTCACCATTGGCAATTGGAATAGCATCGTCACATCATCCATTGATCGCTCGGTGAAAGTCTGGAACATCAACAATATTTTTGAGCAAGTTCACGCTATCGACAGGCATGAACTGCAGGTGGATTCAATCAGTCTTTCCGGCGATTTGAGTTTGGCAGTGACTGCAACACGTAACTGCGTTGGTGTGTGGGATCTTCGCATTGGGAAGCTCATCGCCAAATTGGCCGACAGTCCGCTGGGTGCTATTGTAACCCACGCTGAAATAACACCTGATGGGCGATACATCATCTCAGCTGAATCTGGCAATTTGATATATTGGTATCGGCTGACTGAACAGGTGTCCTTCAAAGTTGAGCAGCAAGGTATAAAGCAGTTGTTGCTCTTTGACGAAGGAACTAAAGTGCTGACGATTTCCAAGCCGAGCAATCCGCATGGAAGTGATGTTGTTAAAACGGATGCGACTGTCGTGGTGAGGACAGTACCTGAGGGAGGGATGGAGTATAAGTTCACGTATCCGGTGAGGTCAATCACAGGAGTGCCATTTCGAAATGCTGTTTTTACGCCCGATAATCAGCATATTGTTATGTCTGGAGCGGAAGCAAAATCAAATAAGGATTGCGTGATAGTGCACAGTTTAAAAACTGGGGCGTTTGTTGCTAAAATTGGGTTGAAGTCAAGTGGAATTAAGGATATCAATGGTTTGATTGCAATGCCTCAAAAAGCTAGTCTGGTTGGAGTTGTTTCCGCAGATAAAACAGCAATTTTCGATATCAAATCAAAGAAACACATTCGGAACGTTCCAAAATGGGGTGGCATTTGTACGAAAGATGGAAAGTTTGGTCTATATGCCCCTGCACGGTAAGCATCTTATTTTGTGTAAACATAATTGAGTAAGTATCTTTCTCTTTATAGAGGTGGTTTGGAGTTGATCGAATTGAAAAAAGGACAAACAGAAAAAACATTTATACCCAAAGTGGCTGAGGGAGTCTTTTCCATTATTTGCACCTTCAACAAGACCGAAGAATACGTTCTGTATTATCATGGTGGAAAGAAGACATTGCGAGTATTCAGGTAGTCCACAATGCATTTTTAGTACAAGAAATAAAAGCAACTCATTTCTACAAAGATTGAGATTGCATTTTTTAGTTCGTTGATGGAATCTTTGTATAAGTATAAAATGAAGGAGTCATATTGGTGATTGTAGTTAAAGTAGAAAACGTCGTAATCT
>JARJDQ010023361.1:0-13762 GCA_030264215.1 Geostiba sp. GC000077
AAAACAGCAAAATACAAAGAAAATTAATCTATTTGAATCGAATCTGTGAAAACTCAACATGTTTCTAATCAATTACTTGATATACAGTCAAAATTGGAATCAATTTAGCTGCATTTGAAAAATCAGATTGAAAACTTTAACGCAATTTTTCTCGTAACCACAAAAAGTGGAGTTGTCTGCTTCTGCCAAAACGCCACAGATATTTTACGTCACAACAGCATAGCGTTTTCAAGTAATTTAAACCAAATTTGTTTGAGCCCACTTTTCAAAGAAGGGACAAGCTTTCTTACTTGTTATGCATATTTCAAATAACATTGCAACACTAGCGATAATCATTCCAAGTACATAGAGATAAAATGCCATCAACATATTATTAATACCAAGTGGATAATAATGATTTGAGTTGAAATCTTTATTTTCAACAAATGTGATATTACGAAGTTCATAATTCAATAGTCCACTCTCCTCCGTTTCAGTGAGATATTTATTAATGCTGGCTTTCAATGGCAAGCCTCGTTGCAGGATCGTCTGAAGGTAATAAGTTTTAACCGAATTTAGAAGGTATACTTTCAACCTCCCGTTCTTATCACGAAACACAGGCATGGTGGCAATATAATACTGAATCTTGTACCACGCTACCGGACATCCTATATTTCCTTCAGTGGCAATCTTCTGTAAAACGCTAGGAATCTCTGACACTCCCACTATTTCCCAGCGACGAACAATTTCTTTGCTTGCCTCGTCAGTATTAACTTCAAATAAGATCCTAGTCGCCCAGACACCTTGTATTTTTAGTGTACTTCTAGCTATGTCGTCATTTGTATTTAGTTGCTTCTCATACATCGGATGCACAAGGTAGGAAATGAGGGTGCCCTCAAAACCACTAGAAAATAAGAAGGCATATACAATCCAGGATAATATCAATATTCGATTGATAGCACATTTAGGCAATATAATAGCCTCAGTAACGACTATTGCAAAAACCTGTAGAATATTCAAAATTACTTCCGACCAAGTTGTGGCAGACAATCCGAGGATCCAATTATGCACGGTTAGAATGATGTTGTGAACTAGTGGAAAACCCAGCAAAGACCCAATAAGTACTGCCCAAGTTATTGGTGTAAATATTTGTATAATATTTAACCATTGGGGCAGACATTGCGCTTTGGGTACAACAAAGTTCATACTTGTCGGGAGGAACGAGCGAGACAAATCGAAGAATTCGGTCAGGCCATCAATAACATATATATTTCCCATCATCAAGTCTGATTCACCTTGCCACATATTTGAGAACATGCAACATGGTAGAATGCCATTTTGTATCGTTCCATTGGTAGTGTAGTTGTGGTCGAGGTAACGCACCGTGAAGTTATAGATATCTCCAATTTGCTCAATGATCATTGGTTCAATGCCCCTGAAGATGGCACTCTTAACATCTACCACGTAAGGACTGACCGATCTCATCGCCATTACCACAAAAGAGCAGCCGTGGAAATTTTTATATTTCTTGTTCACTGTTTCCAACAAAACATTTTCATCATCACATGAACGCAATCTTCTCGAAGTTGTCAATTGACAGTGATCTGGAGCATAATCATTCAATACGTGAAGATTGAATTCCCGATCCATGATTATAACTCTAAATGCGTAAACAATCCAAGTGGCTAAACCAATTTCACCAATTTGATCAACATCACCAGTGTATATTATGAAATACTTGCAGTTGGTTGAAAAATATAATGATCTTCTCCAGTTTGTAAAGAATTCCTTAATCACGGAAATATATTTAGTGATTACAATCACTGTTGTAATATTCAAATGATCTTTTATATTGTTAATTATTGAAGGCTCATAAATCACCCGTTGTTCTGTGAATGCTGTAATATATGTCAATATTTCTTGATTGTCCAAAATTTCTGCTTTCGGACACGATACCAGATTATTTGTTGAATTTGGATTCATCACATTCATAACGGTGTCTAAACATCTTATATTACTTTCGTCCATTTCACGGAAGGAAAGTAATGCAGAATGTGAAAACGGAGAAAATATTACATAAATAAGAACCACAAAAGCATATTTTCTCTTTGTGGAAATCATTTTTTGTGATCTGAAACTAACCTGAAACAGACCGATTAGATTTTGGTCTTTTTTTTACACTTTTACTGATCCATATGATTATAACTGTAACTGTGCGTAGTCTTTTTATATGCTCTCGAAAATAATGATTTCTGATCAATACTGTGCCTTTGAAAACAATACATTTCAAATTAACAATGTTTTTCACGCGCTTGGGGTCAGCTGGCGTAAAAACACTGAAAGCATTTGAATATATAAACAGTTTTCCAATTAGCCCGATGTGAAAAATACCAATTCTCGCAAATTTACACGCTCGCGTCGCGTGTATATGCTCGTAATGTAATTCAGTGTTTTCTTTTCCACTTTAAGTATGTAATGTGCTATTTCGCGTTCACACCGCTTCGCAGCTTGTTCAAAGACGGCTGTGTTCAAAACAATTGTCAGAAACAAACATAGTTCGGTTATGAGAGCCGTAACGTAACTATGCTTGTTTGTACCAATTTATATCTTCCCGCCGCGCCAATTGTTTTGAACATATCAACGCGAGTCTGGTGAGCACGCCCGCGAGGTTAGGAGCGAGCATTTTTTTTTCTCCATTGTCCCTGCGTAAACCATTGTGCTTCTCTAGTGGCGAGATGATGTTGTGCTCGTCGTATGCTCGCTTTATATCTCAAACTCGCTCGCTTGTGCTCGCTCGTTATCGCTAAACGCTCGCACGACGAAAACAACATCCTATCGCCACTCGATACGAAAAATACTGATCCACATACCTAGGTATACACTATTAAATTTCTTCTAGTTTTAATAGAATTGTTCACTAGGAATTGAGACCTTAGCGAGTTATATCGCAGTCACGCCGTCCTTATCTTGAAGTGATTCTTGATATCCTCGATTGTTGATGGATGGTTTATAAATCACAGCTTTTTCAACAACTATGGCAATGCATTATTGGCTCTTCCTCGATGCGATTATTATGCGATTATTGGCTGTTGCTTCTAGTACGCTCATCAATCACAAGTTGTTCAGTGATTGCTGTAATATACTATGTGAATATTTCTTGATTGTCCAACATTTCTGATTTCGGGCACGTGAATTTACATTCATTGCATTAATATCAGGATCTACACATCTTATTTTACTTTCGTCTATCTCACGGAGAGAAAGTAAAGCATGTGAAAAGGGTGAAAATATTACATAAAGAAGAATAACTAAAACATATTTTTTCTTTGTTGAATCAACATATTATTACCAAGTGAATATAACATTGCAACACTAGCGATAATCACTCCAAAAACATAGAGGAAAAAATGCCATCAACATATTATATATTAATACCAAGTGGAATATAACATTGAAACTCTATCGATAATCACTCCAAGAGCATAGAGAAAAAATGCCATCAACATATTATTAATACAAAGTGGAATATAATGATTCGTGTTGAAATTTCTATTTTCAACAAATGTGATATTATACGCAGTTCATTATTTATTAGCCCGCTCTCTTCTTATTAATCCCAGTTTTCAATAATTGGCTGCGTTGCAGGATCATCTGGTGGTATTTAGTAGATAACTGATTTCTATATATACCGGAACACCGGTATGATGGCAATACAATAGTGAATCTTGTACCCCCGATATTTCCACCGGTGGCAATCTGTTGTAAAACGAGATTACCACAATTTCCCAGCCCCGAACAATTTCTTTGCTTGCTTCGTCGCTGAAAGATTGAAATATAAGCCAGGTACCCTGTCTTTTAAGTGTGTCTCCAGCTATGTCGTCATTTGTATTTAGTTTCTTCTCATGTTCTCATACATCGAATACACAAGGTAGGAAATGAGGGTGCCTTCAAAAGCACTAGAAAATAAGAAGGCATATCCAATCCAGGATAATATCAGTATTCGATTAGTAGCGCATTAAAGCAATTGAATACCCTCAGTTAGTACTATTGCAAGAAACTGTAGAATGTTCAAAGCTACTTCCGACCAGATTGTGGCAGCCAATCCGAGGAGAACCCAATTATGCAAAGTTCCACCAGAAATTTGTATAGTATTTAAGAAATCAAGCATAATAATTATTTATGGTCTGCGGCCGCGCAAGCCACCCACCGAGGCGAAGGTTCGCGAAGTGAGAGTCTCTACTCGAACGAAGCGGACGCCGCGGTTTGTGGCGTTTGCGCATCCATTGGGCATACAACGTTTTATGGACGTCATTTATTTATATTATATTTATATCTAAACAATGTACGGTATAAATTCATGATCAGAGTCATTAAATTCAAAAAAGAATTGGAATCTCTCAAATCATTCGCAAATATACATCGTGTGCCATCTCGTTGAAAAGTTTCGAATGACAAACCAAAACAAATCAAATAACTTGCAACGTGCCTAATTATTATTTTCATTGTTTTTGAGAGTTTTCCGCAAATTCATGTTACTATTGACAGTGCAATGCAAAGATTACTTCGTTCTAACGTTGCAGTGCATGTTTTGTTGGGTTACATAGTTGAACGTAGCAGGAATAAGTTGGGCCTTTTGCAATAAAAATAATTATAATAAAATAAATTCAATAAAAATAATGTATAATAATGAACATTTTTAATGTGCAGGTAATATTGGATATAGGATGGAGACCCCGCAGCAAAGACACGAGCGCGGAAGACACCCTACTTTTTCTTCGACCACCAAATATCAATTTTACCAGATATTAGCTTGTATTTTTTGCAGACTTTTTTTGATAGACTTGTTAAATGTCGGTGTAACTTGGGTTATGTTCGTTAATGTTGAAATATTGTCATGGATATACGGCAGCAGTGTTCAGAATATTTTCCCCATCCGTTTTCGTGTTTACGTCCACAGTATTTGACCGATTTTGTTTATTTAAACGGCATTGTAAAGAACAACTCAAGATATGCCGCGTAGAACGCGCATTTTTTTATAAACGTTTTTATTGCTGTTTTACTACCATTTAAAAAAAGACGTGTTTTTTATATAAATCTGCGGCCTCATAACAATTGAAATGAAGGCGAAAATCAAAAAAGAGAGCCTTCTATATAAACATAAACTTTGGTTATTTGTTTTCAAATTTTAATTACCATATCTTAATTAGAAAGTTACGAAATCCAATTAACATGAAATTCCATAAAAGACCGTCTGCTGTCGCCTGCCGCCGTTTTTCTCTCATTGGAACCAATAATAACAGGTAAAAAGAGTCGTGAGTCCGTACAACAGCCTTAAGAGTGGTCATAGCAAACTAAGAATGCACAATCCCGAATAAAAAACTATTTATTAGAGAAAACTCAATCTTGGAATACACAAGTTTATAAACAAGTTGGAATATGGAATATTTCTACTTGTAAAAACTCCACTTTACTTCAGATAGTTGACATGCGCTTTATGTAGTCATGTGGGTATTGCAATAGCTATTAGAAAAAAACCTGATCTATACAGAGGTCAATAGCGTGAGTTTCTCATTCAGTTGCAGTTGCGTCTTCAACAGTTGTGACAGCGTTATGACCATGAGCAAATCCTTGACGTTGCTGTTGAACATTTCGAAGAACTGTTCAGAGTTCATGTGCGGTACCGAGTTGACCAGGTCCAGCAGCGATCGCCCGACGGCGTTGTCCGGCTGCACGCGTTCGGCGAGCACGTCCTCCACGTACTGTAATACTTGATCGAGAAGCACGCCCATCTTGGAGCCGGCTTCGGAGATCTGCGCCAGATCCAGCATCGGATGCACGTTGCGCGACCTACCGATGAGAGTCTTCTGGCAGAGTTGCAGGCCGAACACCTCCGGATCGTAGCTGGTCACCTCGACGTTGATCGGCGTGAACATGCATCCCTGCTTGCCAGTTGGTACACCCAAGTTGACACATACATAGGATTTCAATCCCATGCGTGCGCCCTGCAAGCCGGTGTCCAGCGTGACGTGAATGGGCATGGTGCATTCACGCGAGTAGTATTCATGGATGACACTGCTGTGGTTGGTGACTTCATGACCGGTCGCCCACCAGCCGACGATGT
Source organism: Geostiba sp. GC000077 (assembly GCA_030264215.1). Taxonomy (NCBI): domain Eukaryota; kingdom Metazoa; phylum Arthropoda; class Insecta; order Coleoptera; family Staphylinidae; genus Geostiba; species Geostiba sp. GC000077. The sequence continues at coordinate 6,101 of JARJDQ010023361.1, forward strand.
TTTCATTGGAATTGACGCGACGATTCAAATCGTACACATCGCTGGCGTAGCTCAGCTCAGCTTCCACATTATCATCGTATTCCTTGTGTGGGACACAGAAGCAGTTGGTTACTTCAACAATGCCTTTATCCTGAGTACCTAAAACCAAAATTTTAATTAAATCATTGAAATTTTTGGAGAAAGACCACTACATGAATAGGTTAGGTCGGTCAGACAAGACACATGCTCAAACGAAAATTACATCAAAATGCATGCAAGAACTTAGATACTCCTAGAGAATTACCTAAAAGGGTGCCGATAACACGATGCGAATCTGCATTGCGGCGTTCGTAGGCATCTACAATTTGAAACAACACCACTGGGTGCACCTTGACGGTGAGGTTAAGCGCCATGTTTGAACCTGACTGGCCGTGTCATTAAGATGTAATGTTGCCAAGCGTTGCAGATGTCACTAGCGTCAGGACAAAACGAGCGTCTTGAATTGAAAATTTGAATAATTATTGGCACAACGAATGATTTCTACTGCTTATAAAATATATTCCTCACTTAACAGATTCACCAAGTTTTTCATTAATAACTGTTTTAGATTTTAAAAGAAATTTAGGTAAAAAATATAATTGATTTAATTTAACAGGCGCATGCGCATCAAGTGTGCCATTGCTGCCAACATTACAACCTTGAAAGTACCCTAGATTCATTCAAACATTGCCTTGGATCATTTGTGTTTCCAATGAAATTATTGTCAACAATTAATGCAGTTCGCACTTTTTATCTTGCCCAAATGATTAGGGATAGTGATAGCATGGTGGTTCACGTATTGGGCGTCATTGAAAATAGACAATTTCCTAGTCGCATCTGCCATATTGAAAGCGCACGACGAATGGCAGCAAAACAAAATGGTTTTCGCGGCCCACCACTACCATAGAACGCAGGCTGTGTATATGCCGTGCTTGTGGCTGGCATATCCGCAATGCAGGCGACGTCTGCGTCTATGTAATACCAGTTCGTGGTGAGTGCGGTCGGCAGTTTTCTCGCTTCTCGACTCCGCATCCGCGCTGCGGCCCCGTCTCGAAAGCCATCGCCGAAGCGGCTGCACACGGACTCAACCCCTCCCCCACCTCTGAGACCCGCTCTTGATGCTGCTTCCCAATACTCGATTGTTTATTGCTAACCCTAGCCTACAAAGGCGCATCGAAGCGCGGGGCTCGTTCCAGTTCGCTCCGTAAATGTCGATGCGATGCCGAATGACGCTCGAAAATAACTCGGTGCGGTGCGCACCGTCACTCGCTGTCGCAAATTAAGGTGACGACCTTCGTGCACAGTGCACGGATTCAACGATTCCACCAACTGTAAATACCCGCTGCATTTGGGGAGCATTTGAAACAAATGCAATCTGGAGGATTGCGGAGATAAGTGCGGAAACAAACAGTGTGGAAGATCTGAAACAAAACACCACTTCCACTACTCTTGTTACATCATGCTAGTGCAACAAACAAATAGCAAGAGCTCAGAAGCCTGCTGCACCTGCTGACAAATATGAAGATGCTCACATTCTAGAACCAATCATGTCAACACTATGTGCTCTTGTGTAGGGCAATTATTTAGCAATCACAATCACAGAAGAATAACATAACCTGCAAGATGTGTATGTTCACTTGTTTATGCTGTATGTAGCACTGTTGTAAACTTTTCTATGCTTTTAGATAACAATGCAATGTCTTCTGATTCCTCTGATTCAGAGTCATCTGAGGAGCACTCAAGCTCTGAGTGCTCCACAGATTCCTCTGATGATGACAAGCTTGAGATGGTGAAGCTGAACAACAACCAAGTACTGCTGCCACAAGGACTGTGTGAGAAGAAGGATATTTTCAATGAGTTCTTTGCAAGAAGCTGGAGTGCCCTGGGTGAAGCCAATCAAAAGCATTTGAGGCAGTTTCTGCCAAAATTCCCTGCCAATGAAGAGCGAGAGCAAAACATCACCTTGCAAAGATTATTTAGAGGAGAGAACTTTAAGTTCTCCAGTCCCCTGGATAATTTTTATGAGCACTTGAAAGATGGCCTTTATAGACCAGATATCGCGAAGATGCGATATTTAATTCGCAAGGCGGAACGGAAAGAAAGTCTATGGCGACATCGAAAGTTTAAGGAGCGCCTGCAAGCGGAGATCATCGAATCGCGGAAAAACCTCATGCGGCAGATGAGCAGTCTGCCGCCGGGGGTGGAACCACGACTAGCACGACCTGGTTTTACTGGCGCGACGAGCAGTGGCACTGGCAAGGTGCAGAATCCGATTTACAATCGAACGAAGCGCCGATACTTCGATATCCTCTCGTCGATCAAGTCCAAGGTCGAAGAAAGTGGCTTTTCTTCCGATGATAATTATCCAGAGGGCGCCCCGACGCCAGTAAGCCGGAAGGATAAGCGAGTGTTGAATACAATCAAGAACTCGCAGGTGCTCAACGGCGAGAAGGTGGTCATCTCGACGATTGCTTCGAAGGCGGCCGGCTTCGACTTGGAGAAGAACGTCGAGCCCAATCACAATCCGTACATCATCACGGAGAACTTCTACCGACGTTTGATACAGGAGCATCGGAAACGCAAGTTCGATTCTTTGTCCATGTCCAACAACGCGAAGGATATGAGTATATCGGAGATAGTAACGCGCGCGAGGGTGAATTACAACAAGCGCGAGAAGCTGACGCTGGTCAAACCGGAGGTGATCCAGAAGCCGGTGAAGAAGAAGATCAAGAAGGAGATACCCGAGCGAGTGAGCTTCTCCTCCGAGATGAACTTTTCGTCGGGATCTGATTCGGATTCGATGCCAATGCCTTTCCCGATTCTACCTACTGTACCTGTGCTACCACCACATCCGCCTAACCCTAGCCCTAACCTCAATGCGGTGCGTGTGATGACGCCGACACCGCCGAGCAAACCACTGAGCGCGACGCCCAAAGCGGAGGGCAAGAAGAAGATCAAACAGGAACATCGACTTTCACCCAAAACAGTGCCTACACCTCCGCCGCCTCCACCGCCTCCAGTTGTGATACCACCCCCACCGCCACCTCCCTCTCCTCCTGTGGTCATCAAAAAGGAGCCCACACCTCCTCCGCCACCGCCTCCACAAGTCATCAAGAAGGAAGAAGTCGTTGAGATTAAGAAGGAGGTGAAACCGGAGTACATTGCGCCGGCGACGCTCTCAGATCTCGAGGGCATTGACATGATGAAGCTGCCCATCGATTTGCAAGACTCCACCATTGACATCATGGAGATCTCCACCAAAGTCGAGCTGATGCAGGACACACACGCCAACTACCTGGCGCTCATTCGCGACATTATCTGTTCGACGTCCGAGCATCGCATGGACATGCAGCAGCTGCAGGAGAAGTTGCGCGCGTGGCAGGAGAATCCCATCACTGCGCTGAACGATTGGTACTGCCTGGCGGACAACTGGCTGCTCGATCTGCAGTCGGCGATTAACTTCCTCAGCGGCAACTTTCCCGAACAGCCCGACGAGTTCGTCCCCTACATCGAGTTCAAGCCGTCGCTGAATAAATACCAGTGGATAGGCGCCGGTCGCGACTCGGATAATTTACTCGCGCCGCTATTTCAATACTGGCTGGATCACAAGAGCGAAATGAAGCCGGTGATATCCATCAAGGAGAAGGAGGACGACAAGGACGACCTGGACTTGGATCTCGATCGGTCGTTGACGCCGCCGCCGCCGCGCTGCCCCACCGATTGGCAGGTGCGTAAGGCTGACGTGGAGGAGGTGAAGCTATTCCGTGAGCAGGAGCGACATCGCTACGATAATCCGCACAAGTCGTTCACGTACCGCTGCAATGGCTACGAGAGTGTGGTTGGGCCTTTGAAGGGCATCTACAGCCCGTCGTCGAGCAATACGAAGGCGCGCGGTCATACGATGCTCAGCGCTGATCGGCCCAACTTTGTGACGATATTATCGCTGGTGAGAGACGCCACCGCGCGCCTGCCGAACGGCGAGGGCACGCGAGCGGAAATCTGCGAACTGCTCAAGTGTAGCCAGTACATCTCGAACACGGCGCCGGATAATTTGCTCCAGTCGGTGGTGAGCGGCGCGCTGGACAGAATGCATACGCAGTACGATCCGTGCGTCAAGTACGATCCCAAGCGCAAGATCTGGATCTACTTGCATCGGAATCGGTCCGAGCAGGATTTCGAACGGATTCACCAGCAGTATCAGGGTATGAACAAAACCACCAAGAAGAAGAAGTCACCCGCGAAGCCCAAAACGCCCAAAGTGGATAAAAAGAATAATAACGCGGCGAAAATTAATATTGCCCCGTCCACTGTTGCGCCTGTTGCAGTTAAAGCGGAAGTGGTTGTACAGAATGACAAGCCGATCAAAGAACCCCCCAAGCAAACATCACTCCTGATCAATCAGCAAAATACGCAATCAATGTTGACCAATGCAACGAAAACGGTCAAAGTTAATATTGAAGAAGAGAAGTCGGAACAAATCCAAATCCTTAAAACACCTACAGCCTCAGTTACACCCACAGTCACACAAACAATTGAAGAGCTAACACAGGAAGATAGAGAAATTAATCAGGCGCTGCAATCGATAACGCAAACAGTTCACACTACCACACCGTCGCAACAAATTCAAATGCAGCCAATGCCCCAACTGCAACCCACCCAATCTCAAATGCAGCAGGTCGTTCAAGTTGTGCAGTCGTCGGCGATACAGCACAAGATCGCGCAGCACAAGCAGGCCGGCAAGAAAAGTCTCGTGAAAATTATCACCTCGAATCAAGGCGCCAAGTCGCTGATCCTCCCGTCAAGCGCTAACACGATAATCAAGCAAGACGGACGCAACGTCATCACCACGGCGAAGATCCAGCAGACGCCGCTAATCACCCAGCAACTGCTGCAGTCGATTGCACAACAGAAGCCGGTCAATTCGCAGCAGCTGATACGCGTCGAGATGCCCGATCCGAAGGACAATAAGAAGACGAACCTCTCCATTCAGCAGCAGATCTTGCAGAGCATATCGCCGCAGCAGTTGCCGAATATTAAAAACGTAACGTTGTTGCGGAACGTTCGGCAGAATCAAGCTGCGTTGATGCTGGCACAGAATGACGATGCCTCGATGGTGGATGGGAAGTTGGAGGCGGTTGAAAGCAATCACGTTCAGGTGCAACAAACGCCGATCCGTGTACAGCAAGGCACGCTGTCGTTGTCACAGCAGCAGCAACTGCTGCAGACGATTCGGCAGAAGAGTTTGGCGCAGGCTAGCGGGCAGCAGCAGGTGTTGATTCGGCACAAGGCGCCGATGATGCAGAAGAATGTGCAGGCGGCGCCGGGTACGTCACTTCTCGGCCAAGCGCGAGTCGTGGCAGGTAATAGGAACGCATGTAAGAACAAAATGGCGACCTTTTTCTGGCAAATACTAATACGATCATTTCAGATGTGAATGCAGCGAATAAAGCATCGATGGGCTCGAATCAAGGACCGATTGTTGCGAAAGTGCTGACTAACTCTGCAGGACAAGTGATTTCCGTTGAGAGTTTACTAGCACATCAAAAGCAACATGGCGGAATATCACAGGGTAAAGGCGGCTTTACATTTGTAACAAATTTGCTAGAGTTACATGTAACATTGATAGATCTGAGTCTCTGAGGGGATTGCAACGAGGTTCATCTTAAACAGTGCCTTCATGGCTATCCGAATCCGTAAAGAAACTTGAAAAAAGAGATTTTCCGTCGCATTTCATCAAAATATCGGTGTTATATAGCAGATTTGTTACAAGTGTAAACCCGGCATAAGAAACGATTGAATATATAATTAGGTTTCCTAAATCAGCTGGAGCATGGAGGGTATACAACAAACCATTTTCTCTCACACACCGACTGCCAGCTGTGTCTATTTCAGTTTGTTTGCCCTCCATCGCTTGCGTTTCCAAGCTCAAACCATGAAAGTGACTGGAAACATTGTAAATTTGCAGGTACAACATTACGAGTGTCTGGAATTAAAGGCGGGCCGAATATTATTCAATTAGGAACGCCGCAAAATAAAACATCGCAAGCGACAGTTGCGCAAGTCGTCGGCTCGCAGAACAACTTCATCACGCTAACAAACCAACCCAAACTAGTGCTCTCTTCAACAGCAACCACTAACGCCACCACGACGGTCACGTCTTCAAAGCCCATCATGAAAACGGTGACGAAAACCCAAACGCTCAGCAAATACCCACCGAAGATAACCTCGCAAATAATCAACGCCAAGTTCATCGCCCAGAACGTCGAAGGGCAGAAAATCGTCCAGCCGAAAGTCATCATCGGCCAGAATCAAATCAAACTGACGAATAAAAACGCCAAACCAATTAGTATACAAACATCAGTTGCGAATTCCAACTCGATACGAATGGTGAACGCGGCGAATCTGAATCTCGCTCACTTGGGTGGTAAACCACTCCTGCTGGCTTCCAAAGGCAGCAGTTTGCAGAACATCCAAGGGCAGAATGTGATCATCCAGACGCAGGCGAACACCAACACGTCCAGTCTACTGGCGATGTCAAATAAGGGTTCAGCGAATACGAGCGCGATGAACGTGCTCAGCCAAGGCGGGCAGCAGATGGTGCTCGCGCCGCAGCTGAAGGTGCAACCGCAGGTGCTGCTCAGCTCGAACGTGAAGGGCTCCAACTTGATGCAGAGTCAGGGGGCGGGGAATCAAATTATCGTCGGCGGGCATCCGGTGCGATTAGCGGGCACGTCAGCGGGGGGCGCACAGCGTGTAGTATTAGCCAGCCAGGGGCAGGGTGGCCAGCTCCTGGCGCAGCAGATCCTGCTGCCGGCCGGCTTTCAAGGCACTGCAATCAATATTAAGTCGTTGCAAGGCGTTAAAGTGATACCCATTGCGCAACAAACCAAAGGTAAGCAACATTTATTACTTTCATAAGTAAAATGTTTTATTTGATTGATTCCTTTCATTTCTTTTTTATAGGAATTCAAGGGCGGCAAGTCTTTGCGAGAGTTATGAATCCCTCGAGCATAGTGCGCACGGCGACTGTATCAGTCGCCGACGTGCAACAGACTACTCCGACAAGCGAATAAATTTTAATTTATTATTACTCTTATCATCAAACCATCCTACAATAATAGGTAAAATTAAGACATTTTTGTAAATACGCATTTGAAAATATAATAAATTAACATATATATAAATACGATACAGAAACACCGAACATGTGACTTCAAGCTAAAGATAACTTTCGTTGTATCCTCGTTGCAGGCCTATGTTCGAAAGTAAATGGCGAAAGTCATAAAGCGAACGCGTATGCACGTACGCGGAGCAGAAAAAGCAAAACCCAAAAACAGATTCTGTGATTGCTCCCTAACCACTGGGGCGATTTGAATTTTCTTTTCGGATTCTTGTTGCTAAAAGTAATCCGCCTCGTAAACTGATTTTGCGCGGCCGCCAGAGGGCGCCGTTCACCCCCGTCGGTTTATTCCCGTTTTCTCTCGAACGAGTTCCCGAGGGAAACTCAGATGATGGCAAAACCCGTTAAAAAGTATGCTTAACCACTGTAAACATTTTCAACCCTACAGCTTTTCGCGTTTCCAAAATTCCAACATTGTAAACTTTACTTTTTCGCCCAGTGTACGGAAACGCGAAAAGCTATAG
>JARJDQ010023423.1:0-16659 GCA_030264215.1 Geostiba sp. GC000077
AACATATTAAAACGTTCACTAGATAGTCCAGCACCTGGCAATGTATCCCATAAGAAGCCCAAGGAGGCAATTGATGACTCATTATTCTTCAATACAAAGTTGGAAAAAGAAGTTGAAGATCAAGCAACAAAAATCCCAAAACCTAGTGACACATCGGCTGATGAAATCCTTTCCATATCGCAACTCAATGAGTTTGTGGTAAATGATCCTTTTGCTGAGATTAATGCACCAACACAGAAGACAAACCAAGGTATAGTATTTCATTCATTTGCTTTAAAATAATCTAATCACAAATTCCATCATAGACTTGGATGAGTTTCAATTTACACAATACTGTGATAACAGCCAATTCATGAATCAAATTGAGAATGCCATCTCAAAAATCAAGCATATTCATAAAAGCCAACAACCTCTTAGAAATATATCAAATGTTAACACTCCACTTGCCAATAAACCAGTACCACCAGTACCAATGAATAAACAGGAAGTATTTGAAACAACTTTCAATGATGCACTCTGTGAGTTGTTCAAGTCAACACAATACAGGCAGGAACTTGAGGAGAGCTTCAACAATGTTGAGAAGTCAATCTTGGGTAGCACTGACCTTGTGAAGGAATTTGCCGCCAGTATGAATGAAACAGAATTCAGGCGGAAGAACAAAGTTGAGGAGATTTTGGAGAAAACATTTAAAAGTCCGGCAGTAATGAAAAGAGTACTGAAACATGCTGATGAGAGTGTCAATTTGAACAAGGAGCAGATTGAGTGGAGTGATGAGAGTTTTCTCAAAACTACAGTGCTTAATAATTTAACCAAACATATGCTTCACAATCACAATAAAACATTGCGTGAAGTGAACAAAGATGAGACATTCATCAAACACGGTGATTTCTATGCGCTACCAGATAGAGTTAAAGATTTGTTCAGGGTTTACAAAGGGATTGATAAACTATATGGTGAGATAACATTTTCATTTAAAATGTTTCTACTAAAATTTGTTTTATTATTATTTTTTTATAGACTGGCAAGATGAGTGTTTAAACTTGCCGGCGATTACAGAGAAGAAAAATCTTATTTATGCTCTGCCAACCAGCGGTGGTAAGACTTTAGTTGCGGAAATTTTAATTTTAAAGGAAATTCTATGTCGACGCAAAAATGCGATGTTTATACTTCCTTACGTGGCGATTGTTCAAGAAAAGGTACTACAATGTTTGTAAAATTTGTAAAATTTAGAAATTCTCAAATTAATTTTGGATTTAGGTGTGGGCAATGTCACCATTTGCAGTTGCTTTGGAATTCCTCGTGGAGGAATATGCAGCTGGCAAGGGAAATTATCCCCCGAGGCAAAGACGTCGCAAAAATTCGGTGTATATTTGTACGATTGAAAAGGCTTTGGGACTGATGAATAGTTTAATTGAGACTGAGCGTACTAATGAAATTGGACTGATTGTCATTGATGAACTGCATCTCTTGGGCGATGGACATCGCGGAGCCTGTTTAGAGACACTTCTATCTAAGATAAAAGTACTTAAGAGTATGTTGACTTTTTATGTGCTGTCTGAATGGATTTTTAAAATTTGTTCTTACAGATAAAATTCAAATGGTTGGAATGAGCGCTACGATTGGTAATATTTCCGAATTATGCGAGTTTCTCAACGCCGATGTTTATTCCAAAGATTTCCGCCCTGTTGAACTCGTTGAATATGTTAAGTGTCAGAATGAAGTTGCCCGTGTCAACAAAAACTTTATGGATGCAGATGATATTCTGATTCATGAGAAAACGGTCAATTATTATAAGGTATTATTATTATACTGTATTATTATACAGTGCTTTTCACGGCCCTTAGGCCCGCCTTACACAATACATTTTCTTGCACAATTCCATGTACAATTTCTTCGTAACTATGGTAACCAACAATTGAAACCATGGTAATGATTGTTTGTTACCATAGTTAAGTTACCATAGTTAAGGAATTGTACGTTGAATTGTTAGTTATAATTGTTGGTTACCATAGTTGCGAAGAAATTGAACAAGAAATGCTTCAAGAAATTGTACCTTGTAAAACGGCTCTTACTATTTTCTAATTCGCTACAAATATGCTTAGAATGCAGATAAATTGAACAAACTCGATCCAGATCACTTGGGTGGCTTGGTAATGGATGTAATTCCTGATGCTTCGTGTTTGATTTTCTGCAAAACGCGCCAAAACTGCGAAAATGTTGCGACTTTATTGTGCAGAGTGATTGACCAGTAAGTTGCCCTTTCATATTCAGGCTATAGTACTAATGGGGTATATTCCTAAGGTATAATTAGTCGTATTTAATAACAGATATTGAAAGATGACTTTAAAACACTATGCTCACTGTTTCAAATTTTTGATTAGACCCAATTTAACTCCACAATTTAATTTTAAAGTCTCTCACCCTTGTATTCGATCACTTTTGTGAGTTTGTCGCGTCTGTGTGAAATCAACGCCCACACAGACATAACACATTCGCAAAAGTGACGTCATAGCGTTTCAACTTTAAACTGAAATTGTAGAGGCATTTTGGACCTAATCGAAAAATAAAAATAAATGGGTATGGGTATTTTACATTATCTTTAAATTTATGCAATTTTTTAAATGTGTTATTTTTGAAATCAAAGAGATTTGAAGAAACACCATTTCAAAGAGAAACAGCTGCTGAAGAAAGCCCTGAAGGAGGAAGTTGGCAACCTTTGTAAGGTTTTAGCCTTTACGATTGATTACGGCATTGTATACCACCATTCAGGTATGTAGCAACCAGAGATTTACTTTCGATTAAATAATCTACAGTTAGACAACTCTTCTAGGTCTAACATCCGAGGAACGTCGATTAATCGAGGATGGTTATCGCCAGGGCATCCTCTCAGTAATCTGTTGCACATCCACCTTAGCGGCAGGCGTCAATCTACCCGCGAAACGTGTGATTATCCGTAATCCGTACGTAGGCCGCGAGTTTATCAATTTGTCGCGCTATAAGCAAATGATTGGGCGCGCTGGCCGCGCGGGCTTCGGGGAAATCGGTGAGAGTATTGTCATTTGCACCCCGCAAGAGTTGCCGCGTATTCGAGAGCTGTTCCTCTCGCCCATGGACGTTGCTTTATCGTCCATGCACGATAACAACTGCGATGGCCTGCAGAATTTCCTTCTCAGCTGTGTGTCGTTGAAGTTGGCAACAAACAAGGAGGAGCTGAATAATTTGGTGCGTTTGACTTTGATGGCGGTGCAGGCGGAGCGTTTGGGGGTCAACGTGCGGCAGGTGACTCGGCAGGCGATTAAACAGTTGTTCAAACAGGGCGCGTTGAAAACCAAGGAGATGGATACGCAATGCGCCTTGAATAATAGCATTAGTGCGGAGTTGGAGAGTACGGTATGTTACTTTATGTAGGGAAGGTAGGTTTTATTCTCGATGCTTTTTATTTTGTAGTGGCAATCTGTAACGCAGCAAAATAGTCCTCAACGAGATGTACGCAGACCTAAAACAAAGGTAACTGTTAACAACAGTACTCCTCTTGAGATTAGTAAGCTTGGTTCTGCTGCTATAAAGGGTTAGTAATACTAAAAATACTACAAAACTTATATTTATGGTATGTGGTGGGTTTACGGAGCGAGCCGAAGGTGAACCAGGGTGCTTATTCTCGCCAGTGGCTGGGGACCCGTGAAAACCAACTCCTTGAGTGAAAATATGGATAATTAATTCTAACCAACAAATATTCAGCCGTTGCCTAGTTGCATACTTGATACAACATAAAACGAAACTTCCATGGCAACAGATAATACTTCAACAGTTAGATTTTGTGTGATTCCCCTAATTTTTGTAAAATGACAGTTAGCAGCTCAATTTCCAACACTGCTTCAATTTTGGAGAGTGGCGAGAATTCGGTAAAACGTAAAATCAGTCACCGCCTGTCGTGAAAATGAAAATCAGTGGCGAGAATAAGCACCCAGACGTAAAAAGCTAAAAATTTAACCCCACTTGTTTCCCCACTTGTTTCGTTCGCCGCAAGCTCGCTGCATAACCAAATTCTGAGTGTACGCCGCGTGTTATAACAAACTATTAAAGAACTAGAACCTGTTGATTACACTTTTTCTTTGCAGGAGGTTTAGATTTAGGCCGTGCGCACATTCTATACGAAGACCTTCTCAGGGCGCAAGCCAGCCTGGTACTTTTCACTGGCTTGCATTTGATGTACCTTGTAACACCATATTCCATCTCCGAGCAAGTCAATCCAAGCAAGTCATTGTACTATTCCCTGGTAAGAACTCACAAAGTTTAAATATACCCTTACAAAAACTAACTTCATGTTGATGGCATTGTAGTACACCAAATTAAACGCCAAAGAAGTGCAAACTGCCAAAGTGTTGGGCTTCACTGACGCCGTCGCCGGTAAATTACTAACAAATCGAAAGATCACTGAAATCTCCGAACGCGTCATGAATCGCTTTTATGTTACGTTGATGCTTTACGATTTGTGGAACGAAATGTCCGTGTATGAAGTGTCGCAGAAGTACGAGGTGAATCGAGGACTGATTCAGAACCTAATGACTTCCGCGGCGTCATTCGCATCAAATGTGTATCATTTTTGTGGGGAGTTTGAAGAGTTTTGGGCGTTTTCGTTGTTGTTGAAGGGCATGTCCGACAGGCTGTCGCATTGCTGCGTTAAGGAGCTCATTCCGCTGATGAAGCTGCCTTCGGTGAAACAGAACAGAGCTAAACAGCTTTTTAACGCGGGGTATAAGACTCTACAGAGTGTCGCGCGGGCAGAGCCGGAAAAGCTTATTCAAGAGTTGGAATACATGAGTCGAAAGCTGGCAAGTCAATTAATTGCGGCGGCGAAGATGATTTTGCTGGAGAAGGTGGAGAATCTGCGTGAAGAAGCCGAGGATGTTCTGGAGGGCATCAACTTCAATATTTAGATTAGCTTTTGTTACTACTATTTTGATGTATTTTTGAAAAAATGTTTGTTAAGGTAAGTATTTGTTTCTGTAATTATTATTGTTGATAAGTTCCTGCAATAAAAATTATTGTGATTTACTGCTAATATTAGGATGCTCATGTCTAGCATGCGTTGTAATACAACAAATTTCGATTATGCGGACGAGGGATTGATGTATTTTTGAAAATTGTTATTTGTTTTTCTTTAGGTAAGTATTGGTTTTTGGTGAGGCTGAAAGCCCATCTATTAAATCAGTTGTTTGTCTGTCTGTCTGTCCTGGTGTATCCCTGTGCACACTTAACTATGATCCTCTTTGCATTTTAACCTAAAATTTGATTAGGAAAAACCAGGGCGAGTTATCGCACAAATGGTGATGCTTAGGGGTTGGTAAAACAAGTTTGTTCTTATTGTTAATTTCACAAACTTGTTTTACCAACCCCTCAGCCTCACCATTTGTGCGATAACTCGCCCTGGTTTTTATTAAATGTTTGTAATTGTTATTGTTGATAAGTTCCTGCAATAAAAATGATTGTGTTCTACTGCTCCAATTAGGATGCTCATGTACAGCATGCTTTGCAATACAACAAATTTCGTTTATACGGACGAGGGTACTCGTTTGACTGTTCAATTGAGGTATGGCAGTATGGGTGTAATCTGTAATCAATATGAACAGTCTGGCTTGATATGTAGTAAACATATCTTTACCGCATGTTAGTCAATGCGTGTTGTGCGTAGTTTGCATTTTTTAAATTCATATTTGCTGTTGAGCAGTTACTGGTTACGTTTATTTCTTTTTGTTATTGGCTACTGCTTTTAGTTCTATGAATCAATGTGTCTATGTTTTCCGATTTTACGACATAGTAAGGCTTTTAAATTGATGGGAATTGTTTGATTATTTGTCAACTCTCTGACTGCCCATAAAAACTTGGCTAATGGCTCCAAATTGGTTGGAATTTGTAGTAGCAAACATTAATCCTTCGAGTAAACATTTATTTACTATGTGGGTAAGTCCCGAAAATCCAACTACACTCGATGCCATCGTACTGATTACAAAAATCATTCTGCACATCTATCCCAACAGAAGATGTGTTCAGTATTTTGGATCGCGTAGCACCTTAATCGATAATGCCTTCATGCAAATTGATATGCCAATAGTACGATATCCCCAATTGTGCGTACCAAGCGGCTATCTTCTGGTTGAAGGTGAGGATTTCGAAGAGCATCGCAAGTATCCCTACGACAATAAGAATAATCTAAGAATACTGATTGTTAACCAACATATCGACGAACACTTCAACTTTAATCAGAGATGTGGCTACTATAAAAGTTTTGATCACCAGAATGGTCTCCATGTGTACTTGCTAAACATTCAAAAGATTAAAGATGAGATAATGGACGTAAAGCTATATGCAATTCGAAACTGCTCCAGGATTCCAGAGGATTCATTAATGAATCACCTCAAGGCAAAGGTTACCAGGTGGTATCCGGATTCGAGGCAAATAATCAAAGTCTCGGCTGTACAATTCATGCCGTTTATGAAATGTCGGAAGGATGAGATCCTCGATGGAATTGAGTCGAAGATAACTCGGATTGCGCTACCCGATGGGAATTTTCAAGTGAATTGTCACAAAGCTGGGGAATGGAGCAACGTCGAGCAAGACCTCGTGAATAAGCAAGCCGATATTGGCTTGGGAGGCATGTGGGACCTCAAAGGGCTCACATTGGACGTGGAATTATCGCTGCCGTTGTATCAAACGTGCGCTACATTCCTGGTACCCAAGCCACAACTGCTCCCAATAGCAACATTCGTCTTTCAATCAATAAATCTGGACATATGGGTTGTCCTCATTGCCATTATCTTGTTACTGACATTGATTTACAAGTGGCTGGGTAACTTACCATTGATATACGCGTTTCTGGAAGTATACCGTACAGTCTTTGACGTACCAACGAAAACGTTCAAACAGCTATCGCTGAATATTATCTACGTTGCTTGGTTGTGCACTTGCGTGCTCTTCACCACTGTCATCTTGGCGGGATTCGCGATGATCCTGAACAATCCGCGCTTTACGACGCCGATTTACAGCTTTCAGGACATGTTAGATAATCATCTGCAATGCTACGAAATGGAGCCGTATGCGGTAGACATCTTGAATTCATCTTATGATCCGATGAAACGAAAGCTGGCCAGTTTGATAGTGTATTCACACAATCACACACCTCCAAGTTCAGTGTGTCATATTTGCGATGTGCTGTACACGCGATATGTGATTCCCACGTATACCTTAGATGCGTACAGCAAGAAACACTTGATGGTAATACCTGAGTGCTATGGTGACTACAAATTCGTGTCATTTTTCAAAACCGGCTCGCCGATCAAACGCGTGTTTGACTCCGCAGTCAGCAGGGCAAGGGAACACGGACTGTTGGTCGCCTGGCTGCATGAGTTCAAAATTAGAGATCGGCAATATTTAGCGCAGAGTGACATGTTCTATTCGATGTATTCATTTCGCGTTTCTGATGCTAATATTCCGTTGTCGCCAGAAGAAATGCAAGGGGCGTTTCATGCACTATGTATTGGCTGTTTACTAGGTGTTCTTGTTTTCGTCGGCGAGTTAATTCATTATCATTTTTTTCATTAAACGTGATCTTTTATGGCCGTTACTTACGATGGCTTTACAGTCTAAACTCAAAACTAATTAGGACCTTTATAAAAAATGTGTGCATTTTGTCTCCTTCTACTAATCTACTGCACCGACTCGTTGATGGATTGTCTCTGCTAGTTGTAACTTTGTCTGCCCTGCCCTTTCAAGGTTATGTTGATATATGTAATAAAGAAATTATAATTGAAATTATTGTACTGTGTATGACCCTTTTACGGCTGCTGCGAAATTCATGCTTTCATCACAAGGTGGCGTTACTTATCTTTCGCGCTAATAAATATTTCTAAAAATTAACATATGGTATTTTTTGTGCGATAGGCGGAAAAATAATATATGCGAGAGGTAGGGAAATCGCCACTGTTACGGACGACTGAAGGAGACTCGCCTCCGGCTCGCCCAACAAACCTACAAGAGCAAAAAGGTTCTTTAAAAGTCGATGTTGTTTTTCCACTTGTTTGTAATTGATTAAACCAGGCTGTTAAACCAGGTAAACATATTTTTTCTCATTAGTTTCGATATTGCAGCCATCCTCAGAGAGAACATATAATCGCTACAAAGAAATTACCAGACACTCGTATTAGGAATTCTACTATCTACTAACGTCGTATGTATTGGGCCATGGCTAGACACATCGACCTAATTGTTTGCCCCTTAATTAAACCTCTTATGATGTTATTAATAGTTTTTTCCTTCTAATTTGTTTGAACCAGAAAATTGTATACTTACAGTGCTGTGCAGTTAGCTGCACGAGTACAAACCCAATACTTCTTATTATGGATATATTGTCAATCCTGTCTCCTGTGCAAGATGTAAAAGAGTTTATAAATCTACCACCACGAAAATTTAGTAACTCTTGCACAGTAGGTACTTGAAATAAGTAGATTTTGTTACAAGTACGCGACGATTTCAAGCGTTTGGTAGAGGAGCCGAAGTAATCAACATAACCTAACATTCTGGCTTGGTAATGGTATGGTAAGTACCTTAGCACTTATGTTAGCCAATGCGTGTGCTTAGTTTTAATGTTTAAGCCATATTTCTTGTTTAACATTAGCCGGTTTCTCTTATTTGCTTTTATTATTGGCTAATGACTATATTAGAGAATACTACGTGTAGAGTATTCCTATTTCACGACACTGTAAGGCTTTTATCATGATTGGGAACTGTTTTATTATTTGTCAGCTCTCTGCTAACTCAAAAAAAAAACTCCGGGTTTATGGGTCCAAATTGGTTGGAAATATGTAGTAATAAACATTAATTCCAAGGGTGAACATATATTTACTATGTGGATAAGCCTCGTAAATCAAACCACACTCAACGCCATTGCACTGATTACAAAAATTATCCTGCACTTTTATACCGATCCAAGATGTGTTCACTATTTTGGATCGCGGAGCACCTTAATTGATAATGTCTTCATGGAAATTGATATGCCAGTAGTTCGATATCCCCGATTGTGCATACCAAGCGGCTATCTGCTGGTAGAAGATGAGGACTTCGAAGAGCATCGCAAGTATCTCTACCACAATATGAGAAATCTACGAATACTGATTGTTAACCAACAAATAGACGAAAACTACAACTTTAATCAGAGATGTGCCTACTACAAAAGTTTTGATCACAAGAATGGTCTCCATGTGTACTTGCTCAACATTCAAAGGTTTAAGGATGAGATAATGGACGTAAAGCTGTATGCAATTCGAAACTGCTCCAGGATTCCAGAGGATTCATTGGTGGATCGGCTCAAGGCCAAGGTTACCAGGTGGTATCCGGATCCGGAGCAAATAATTAGCGTCTCGGCTGTAAAATTCATGCCGTTTATGGAATGTCGGAAGAATGAGATCATCGATGGGATTGAGTCGAAGGTATGGCGGTTAGCGATACCCGATGGCAATTATCAAGTGAATTGTCACGAAGCTGGGGAATGGAATTACGTCGAAGATGACCTATTGAATAAGAGAGCCGACATCGGCTTCGGAGGTATGTGGGACATCAAAGGGCTCAGATTGGACGTGGATTTATCGCTGACGTTGTATCAAACATGCGCTACATTCCTGGTGCCCAAGCCAGAACTGCTCCCGCAGGCAACATTCGCGTTTCAAGCAGTAAATCTGGACATGTGGATTGCCCTCATTGCCAGTATCTTGTTGGTGACATTCATTTACAAGTGGCTAGGTAACCTATCATTGATAAATGCGTTTCTGGAAGTATACCGTACAGTTTTTGACGCACCAATGATAAGGTTCGAACGGATACCAATGAAGATTATCGTCATTGCTTGGTTATGCACTTGTGTGCTATTCACCACGGTCATCTTGGCGGGTTTCACGATAATCCTGAGCCAACCGCGCTTTACGACGCCGATTGCCAGCTTTCAGGATATGTTGGATCATCATCTACAATGCTACGAACAGGAGCCGTATTCGGTCGACATTTTGAATACATCTTATGATCCGATGAAGCGAAAGCTGTCCAGTTTGATAGTGTATTCGCACAATCACACGCCACCAAGTTCAGAGTGTCATCTTTGCGATGTGCTGTACCCACGACATGTAATTCCCACGTATACCTTAGATGCTCACGGCAAGCAACACTTGATGGTGTTACCAAAGTGCTATGGCAACTACAAATTTGTGTCCTGGTTCAAAACCGGCTCGCCGATCAAACGCGTGTTTGACTCCGCAATCAGCAGGGCAAGGGAACACGGACTCTTTGTCGCATGGATGCAAGAGATCAAAAATAGAGACCAGCAATATTTAGCGCAGAATGATATGTTCTATTCGATGTATTCATTTCGCATTTCTGATTCGGATGTTCCCTTGTCGGCTGAAGAAATGCAAGGAGCGTTTTATGCACTATGTCTTGGCTGGTCACTAGGTTCTCTCGTTTTTGTTGCCGAGCTAATTCGTTATCATTTCTTTCTATAAATGCGGAATTACACGAGACACGTGACACGGTTGACACGTGAAAAAAGTAGTCCTGATTGATTTACAAGCAATTTCCTTTTAAATTTGATCAATTTTGTGTTCAAGCATTGTTTGTGAGCACTTCTAGAAAAATAAGTTTGATGCAAGGGCTCGGAGATATCATCATCTCGCGCCCTTGCATCAAAAAGAATAATTTAAGATGTAATTTGGAAAAAATATAGAAATGCAACATGACCTTAAGACGCCTCTATGTCAGCTGTTCAACTTCGTCACCGGGGATCCTTCTCCTCGCGTCACCACTGCATAATATTAGTGTAATATTTAAAAATATAATTTGCGAATCTGCTCAATTGTAAAAAAAAAACTGACGCAGGAAAAAGTTGGTAAACAATAGTTTCCTATTATTCTTTCATTATTTGTTATTTTCGATACAGTGCGCGAACTTGATTTATTCCAAGCGAGGGCATACAAACTGTTTTTTCGCCTACTTGCGCGGAAACGCTTCTTTGCTTCTTCAAAAATAGGGAGGAAAGGTGAGCTTTGTTTCCCACGGGAAACAAAGATTTCGGCGAGAGCCGACGGCGAGCGAGGCAAAGCGATCGAGCAGCAAATGTTCGTCGCGTGTGCACCAACGAAAGCGCCCACTTTTATCCTACGCTTGTAGATGGCGTGCCTTGTTAAAGTAATAGTACATTACATTTTAAAATGTAAAATGTCTGCCCTTCCAAGGTTGTTTTGATATTTGAAGTAAAGATAATTGTTATTGCACACATCAAACATACTTAATAAAGAAAGTAATTTTAGCTTCGTTGGAACAGAATAGTACATTGTTTGATAGTGTAGGCTAATCCCATGGGATTGTAATAAAGCGGCATTTTCTCGGCGATTGCAGGAGATTGTACCAACTTACAAAGAGTTCGTCCAATCGATGAATGGATATAATCAATATAACGTAACATTCTCTTGCTAAGTATGACTTATTGACTTTACCTCATTATATTAGTGAATGCGTGTGTGGTTAGTTTAAATTGTTAAAATATATTTGTTGTTTAACAATGACCTGTTTCTTTTATTTGTTTTTATTCTTGTATATAATGACTATAATGACTAGCCACAAGAGACTATTGCTTGTATGTAACGCTATTTCAAACACAGTAAGGCTTTTAAAGTGATTGGGAATTGTTTGATTTTATTTCTCAGTTCTCCGTTGTTCTCCGAGTTTTCTCTTGGTTTATGGTCCCAATTTGGTTGGAAATTAAACATTAATCAATCCTATTAGTGAACATAAATTTGCTATGTGGACAAGTTCCGGAAACCAAACAACACTCAACGCAATCGTGCTAATTACAAAAATAGTCATGCACATCTATACCAACCCAAGATGTGTCCAGTACTTTGGATCGCGCAGCACTATAATCGATAACGTCTTCATGGAAATTGACATGCCAGTAGTTCGATATCCCCGATTGTGCATACCAAGCGGCTATCTGCTGGTTGAAGATAAGGATTTCGAAGAGCATCGCAATTATCCCTACTATAATAAGATAAACCTAAGAATACTGATTGTTAACCAACAAATAGACGAAAACTACAACTTTAATCAGAGATGTGGCTACTATAAAAGTTTTGATCACCAGAATGGTCTCCATGTGTACTTGCTCAACATTCAAAAGATTAAGGATGAGATAATGGACGTAAAGCTATATGCTATTCGAAACTGCTCCAGGATTCCAGAGGAATCCATAATGGATCGCCTCAAGACCAAGATACGTGGGTGGTATCCGGATCCGGGGCAAATAATTATCCTCTCGGCTGTATCATTCATGCCGTTTATGGAATGTCAGAAGGATGAGAACCTCGATGGGGTTGAGTCCAAGATATTGCGGATAGCGATACCAGATGGCAATTATCAAGTGAATTGTCACGAACCTGGGGAATGGGATAAAGTCGAAGAGGATGTAGTGAATAAGCAAGCGGATATAGGCTTCGGAGGCATGTGGGACATCAGAGGGCTTACATTAGATGTGGACTTATCGCTGCCATTGTATCAATCGTGCGCTACATTCCTGGTACCCAAGCCACAGCTGCTTCCAAAGGCAACATTCGCGTTTCAAGCAATCAATCTTGACCTGTGGCTTGCTCTCAGTGCCATTATCGTGTTGCTAACATTCATTTACAAGTGGCTAGGAAACATACCTTTGATAAACGCTTTTCTGGAAGTGTACCGTGCAGTGTTTGACGCACCAATGAAGATGCACGAACAGATACCGCTGAAGATTGTCAGCATTGCCTGGCTGTGCACATGTGTGCTATTCACCACGGTCATCTTGGCGGGTTTCACGATGATCCTGAACAAGCCGCGCTTTACCACGCCGATTGCCAGCTTTCAGGACATGTTGGATCATCATCTAGAATGCTACGAACAGGTGCCATATGCGGTCGACATTTTGAATACGTCTTATGATCCGATGAAGCGAAAGCTGGCCAGTTTGATAGTGTATTCGCACAATCACACACCACCAAGTTCAGTGTGTCATTTTTGTGATGTGCTGTACACGCGACATGTAATTCCCTCGTATACTTTAGATGCTTACAGCAAGCAACACTTGATGGTATTGCCTAAGTGCTATGGTGATTACAAATTCGTGTCATTTTTCAAAACCGGCTCGCCGATCAAACGCGTTTTTGATTTCGCAATCAGCAGGGCAAGGGAACACGGACTGTTTGTCGCCTGGCTGCAAGAGTTCAAGAATAGAGACCAGCAATATTCAGCTCAGAATGATATGTTCTATTCGATGTATGCATTTCGTATTTCTGATTCTGATGTTGCGTTGACGAATGAAGACATGCAAGGGGCGTTTTATGCGCTTAGTATTGGCTGTTTACTTGGTCTTCTTGTTTTCATCGGCGAGCTAATTAATTTGCATTTTATTCATCAAACGTGATCGTCCTTTCGCACTGTTACGTTTTGATAAGTCTGATGATCGTTTTATTGCCTAAACAAGTTAGAAGATTTTCGACATCGCCTTCATCATTGTCTTTAATGATTTAATTTGTCATTTTAAGATGTAATTTTGTAAAATAAAAATACAATATTTCTATGATAAATCTAGTATGTTTTGGACCATGAAAGAATAGTAGTTTGTAACTAAGATGGTATACCGCCCGAGGAATTGAATTTAGAAATAATAAGTTCCAATTTTAATACGATAGATTTGAAAACTTGTTATTTTAAAATTCAATTCCTCCTAAGATTTTGCCAATCGATCAAAAATGTCAATTGGAATAGGTAACAAATTAAATAATCTTTCAATTAAAACCTAAATTTAAACAAAAGAATAATTGGAAACAAAGTTGACAAAGAAACTTTAGCGCCCTGTTTCTCGCAAACCATTAGAGTTAGAAAAAAAAGTTTTTGGTAATTTTGTTTTGTTTTAGCTGAGGAGGTCACGAAAATCTCAAAAAGGTCAAGCTGACTATTTTGGACAACTCGGTGTGCCAACCATTCTACGCCTCGATGCGAGTGAGCACCCTAAATCAGGGCATTTTGATTAATAAGCAAATTTGCGCTGGGACGCTGAAATGTGCCAAGGTGACTCTGGCGGACCGTTGCAGATTTGCAATTTCAACATAATCGGCGTCATATCTTTTGGTAAATTCGCCCGCAATTTACACCAGTGTATATCACTATTTGCTGTGGATTGTAGAGACAGTCCGGAGAAAACGATAAGAACATTTATGTTCAGTTTCGGTTCCTAATTGTAACATTCTTTTCTTTATCAAGTGTGAATACTTGGTTGCATACGTAGTCATAATATTTGTGTAAAGTGGTAATAAAGTTAGTGCAATATACAGTTCGCGCAACTAGTCATTGAATTATAAATAATTAATGATGACTTATAGTATGTTAAAATGACCTTGGATAGTGATACAGCGCATAATTACCGCGAAACTAGAATATTTAATAAGGCGCGATTTTATGTAGTAATATTAAAGTAGTTAAACTTTATCATCATCTTCTTAAAACATAAAATATGCATAGTTGCAAAACAATAACGATATAAGTCCAGGAAGAACTTAAATAAGTTTAGTCGCTAGTCAACCTGCGTGCGGTAAAGTAAGCTTCAATAGAAGTGAATTAACTAACGAATAAAACACGCCGAATGACTGCTTGCGAGACAGAAGGTGAAAAATAACACGCCATCAAAGTCGCGAGATACATTCAAGTGCAAGGATGGTGTTGATACGTGTAGCACTAGTTTTCTGTGTGCTTCTAGTCGAGGTTGTTTATTCCGAAAAGCAAGGTATTTTCACATTGCGCAAATTTCATTATTGAATAATTGTTTTCATTCCAAGAAGGTGACAAATGCGTGGTTGAGCAAAGTGGCGCAGCGGGCACGTGCAAAATTATCACCGATTGTCCGGTAGCGTCAGCTGCTGTGAATCGTGGGGTGTTACCGCAGATATGTTTCTATATCCACGATACTACGGCGATAGTTTGCTGTCCAGATGCACCAGATGCACCAGATGCACCAGTTATTCTCAAAAAACCGCAGGGAGATTATGGAAAGAAAAGTCGACAAAGTACGTTAAATGGAATCATTTATCTGGCGATGAGGGTAATTATGGTTTCTTTTAGAATGCAAGGAATATGCAGCATATGCAAATACAACGTACATATCGCCAACGTTATCTGGAGGACCCCCAAAGTTAGTGTCCTATTTGGATTGTTCCTTCCAATATCTACCGCACATTGTCGGCGGATCTAAGGCTAAACCGAAGGAATTACCCCACAGTGTAACTGACATTCTGGTGTGATATGAGTGACGTTACCGTTACATTCACTTTAATTTTAGGCAGCTATTGGTTATGATTCCCTTGACGGATCTCGAGTTTACGGCTGTGGTGGCTCCTTGATAAGTGAATATTTTGTAGTTACAGCTGGGCATTGCCACGACATTCTTGAAATGTAGGTGTTTCTGATTACGCTTCCAGTTTGCACTATCTTTGATGCTATGTTCACAGGGGAAGCTTAAAACCGACGTTGGCAAAGTCGGTACGTCTTGGCGATCTGAACTTGGCTACCACCACCGATGACGCCCAACCGCAGGAGTACGATATTGCAGAGTTCATCCTCCATCCTAAATACCGTGCCCCCTCCCACTACAACGACATTCTACTACTACGCCTTGCGCAAAAGGTTCAATTCAATCACTACGTCCGTCCGCTTTGCTTGTTCACCCAGGACGAAGTACCAACCGATACCAAATCTGGCATTGCCTCCGGTTGGGGCGTTACCAAAAGCGGTGGCAATACCAGCGATCATCTTCTTAAAGTCACGCTGGACTTTGCTAGTCAGAAGGAGTGTTACGAATCGTTCGAGCCAAACATTCGCAAGCTGAAGAATGGCATCGAGAAAGAGTTGCAGATTTGTGCCGGATCACCAACAGAATTGAAGGACACCTGTCAGGTACATTCTCGAATGTAGGGTGACTTATAATGCTAGGTTGATTCCTTTTAGGCTGATTCCGGTGGACCACTTCAGATTTACAACACAGACATCAAATGCATGTACTATCTGGTTGGGATCACATCATTCGGAAAGATGTGTGCTGTTACTATGTCACCAGCAGTCTACACAAGAGTCTCGCATTACGTTGACTGGATCGAGAAGATCGTTTGGCCATAAATATTGAATAGAGTTAGAGATATAGAGCACCCACCACATCAATACAATGTACCTACCTACTCTATCAATCAAGTTGAAGCATTGTATAGGAAGTAATGGTGGCTGAAGAAGTAATAATTGTTAGTAATCTAATAAAAATAAAATAAATATTTACACTAATCTAAAAAATCGGGGACAAACTATTTCCTAAAGTTAACACACGGTTATTATATCCTGTTCTTTGTGTAAGTATAGGGTGTCCCATTAAAGGTGTAATTCCTCTGGAGGTTTTATAGATGGCATTAAAAGCGAAAAGCGAAAAAAGAGTAGGTAAATAGTTGTTCATGGCCGAGATACAGGGCGGTAATGTTTTATTGTCAACTTTGTTTGTAATTATTCTTTTGTTTTAATTTAAGTTGTAATTGAAAGATTATTTAATTTGTTACC
>JARJDQ010023426.1:0-11848 GCA_030264215.1 Geostiba sp. GC000077
AATTAGAAACAAAGTTGACAAAGAAACTTTATTGCTCTGTATCTCGGCCATGAAGAACAATTTACCTACTTTTTTTCGCTCAATGTACTTCTTTTAATGCCATCTATAAAACCTCCAGGGGAATTACGCCCTTAATGGAACACCCTGTATTAGGGAAGAAAAAGACTGACAAGGAACAGAAAAAGAGAGATTTCCCAGGAGTTACTGGACCAATTACTACTAAAATCAAACTGGTTCTTCTCACAACACAAGAGAACTTGTCACACACTGTGTACTTTTATATGTGCATCACTTGTAAACCTTTAACCAGATATAATATTCCTTGTATTACCATATACCATATCTATTCCAAATTGATTAAACATGTATGTTCATTCCCAACTCTGAGCACGACAACCATGAACCAAACAATGGCTCTCAATCGATCTCATTAAAATGTTGACTGAAGCAAATTTAAATCACAGTCAGTGATCTAGCTCTAGCAGTTGTGGAATGATAGCTTGATAGATTAAATCAATGCAGATTGCAGCTTGTAGTGCTACCTTGTAGCTTGTACCAGTGACATTTCCATCTGTATCTACACGAGATTTGGAATCTGTATCTGGCCCAAGAGCCAAGATTTTAATGTTCATCCAGATCCAGGTATATGACTCACATCCACATGGGCAGGGTCGAGATTTAATATGTACCTATACCCGCAGCGAAGGAACGAACAAGCTCAGGATCTGCATTAGTAACATCTTGAGTCGTCCGACTTGTCTTCTCGCCCACCCGCAACCCGACTGGGCTAGGAAACCTGCTTGAGCTTGAAACTCTTGAAAGTGATATGCTCGCCTAGATCGTGCCTCACCTTAGACTCTCAGAGTGAGGCACAGACATCACAGGCGTTACTTCATTCATAAAAATAAACAGCCAGCCAGAGAGAGGCTTATTTATGTAGGTATATGTTAGTGTAGTTGTAGTGCGATTACCTCGCACGTTGTGGTCTGAGCTGAGCGATTTAAAAGGCCAGGCGTTAAAATACATTAGACATGCCGGTGTCGTCTGGAAGTTTAAATTTGAATGCATGCGATCAGAGAATAAAATCCGAGCTCCAATCTATGAAGCAATACATGACAAGCGACAAGGTAACTTAAAACTTAATGCAAGATGCGATTATGCGTGGGCCGAACATCGAACATGTTTCCGCGATGACTTAATGCGTTAAGTAACAAACGGCAATTGACACTGGCGCTGAAGTTTACGAGCACACATGCTAACAACAAATCGAATATTTACGAATGAGTTGTGCGTGTGTGCGCCGCAGCAGGCGATATTATTAGGTCATCGTCGGCACGCCGACAAAACAGAAAAACGAATGCACAATCCTCACCTGGACATCGCTTAAAATCCCAATGCAGATGGCAACGGCACAGAGCAACAACGCCGTCGAGCGCAACATGATCGCGCTGCGCGTGTTTCCCAACGATCAATTCGCCAACGAGAATCGATTCGTCCGCGCGCGGCTGGCCGACGAGCGGGCTAAAAATCCCAGTGCCCCCTTGTCTTCGGCGAGGGGTTGGCGACGCGGCGGAGATATCAGCGGATGCAGCACAAACGGCGATTTGCGAATCGACCGACTGAGCGACGAAAAAAAACCACACACACCAACGGTTTGGCTGACGAAGGTAATATAGCAAACGGCGCGCGGCAGAGGCAAAGAGAGTCGCCCGGTACAGCGGTACGCCCGAGCACACTTGAACTTATTCCGCCGATGGGTGTTGATCGTAACTGAGGCTGGCCTCCACCTAGCAGCGCGCCGGTGCGCACGCTCCGACCGGCTGGCGCGCGCTCCCCCCACCCCGCACACTGCACGCGCCGTCTTCCTCGCACGCAATCGCCGCAGGGAGCGTTTGCCTTTGTCGGCGCACAGGCCCGCAGCTCGGCTGGCTCCCTGGAAGCAGCCGGCAGTGGCGGCGCACAGAAGTGCGATTTCTTGATTGCAAGCCGAGCCCTACGCCCGACGCTCCGCACTCCGCATCATAGAATCTAGAATTTTCTTAGCAACCCCCCCACGCTCGTTTTGTTGCGTTGTTGCGTGTGCCGCGGCTGCCGCCGCCGACCGCCGCCGCGGCGCGCCGGTGCGATACAAAAGCGGCGCGGCGCGGCTCCGCGCCATCCATCAAACTCTCATCAAATCGGCGGCGCATGATATTATTATTTCGCAACATTGCAATCGAAATTACAAATTGCCGGAAGCGCGGGAGCCGGAACCCGGAAGGCAAACGCGTGGGGAGCCAAACCTCCTCCCTCAAATAGTATTTAAATTTGCTATTCATCGACGAGGCTCCCAAGATAGGGATAAAAGTATTGTTCGTAACGCCGTGACGAGTTCAAATTTATTTCTTTATCGAACCCTGGTTTGTTCACTTTTTCACTTTCATGGGTTAACAATGTAAAAAATGTTGCTCTATGGTTTTGTGCTATATGACCATTAATGTATTATTTATAGGTGACGCTTAGTTTCGCACCCAAAACTCGCTCAAAAATAACTAATTAAATAGGGAGTCATAAAAAATTGTATTCGCCTCTATACTTATACTTACTTACCGTTGGTGGCGCCACTGTATTGCAATGAAACAACTGAAACAAACTCACAGCTGTTTAGAACGCACTTATGCCACTAGGTGCATTTTTTTCGCACTTTTCACACCGAGTCGAGTTAAAGTATTTTAAGCGTTTTAACTTCCTTCGATAGAATTTAATGAAATTTTGCAATGGTACTAATTAGACAACTTTAAGAAAATTATTTTAATACAAAAAAATGTCACCGTCTGTAAACGAAGAGGGAAAATATGTTTTTGGTGTAAATTTTCATGATTTTATCAGTGTTGCCAACTCGATGATTTCTTCACCAGATCTGGTGACTTCTCTTTTGCAGGTAATTCAAGCTTTTGGCACTACGACGACCTCTAAAACTGGTCATTATGACATCGCATACAATGCGTAAAGTTCCAGTTTAATGATCTTAATGAATTCAATAAGCAACTAGTTTCGTATTGAGATTGCAGAAGAAGTTGCCTACAGTCAGTTGCACATGCAATCCCATGCAATCCCAGTGATTTTAAGATGCTCGGCCGAACTTTACACACTAATTTCATAAATAACTATATTAGTACTCCAAACAAGTCCTCGTTCATATTTGTAATGTCTTGAATGTTGATAAGCTCAAATATGGAAACAAATGGAAGTAAGCGTTTTAGTTACCGTTTTAGTTAATATCCGTCTACTTGGAACGTCAAAATGTCGCTGTAGTCGTAATTCCGTCGGATTTTGCTCAAACGCATTTTTTTACTGTTTCACTGCATTCACTGGAAACGGTGCAAAAAGTGAAAGATAAAAAATGCACCTATTGGTTAAGTTGACTTCACGCTCGACAAGTTTCAGGAGTTCCATTTACTGACACCAAACGAAGTTTGATGGTTAAGTTATGCAGAGGTTATGCAGTGAGAAGAGGCGAGAGGCTGGAGTTGAACAGAAACAATATACAGTTTTTGCTTTTATGTAAGGGAAATAGCACCTTAAATGTGAGAAAAAGACAGCTCTCATAAATCAAAATTTTATTGTTTCGTATTTGCAAATTTGCAAAGCAAAAAGGTATACCTACTTATTGTCTTATGCCACAAATAAATGTGTGCCTCGCCGCCTCCTGGTGGTGTGCTGTACTTTGGTACTTAATACAACATTCAACGATTCAACGCATTTGCCAAAAGCCAAGCCGGCAGCGCCAGCGTAAACAAAGAATATACGAAGCCCTGGCTAACGGAATTTCTGAAATTAATATCGCATAGTGGCATCGTATACATCGCACACATGCCGCGTGCCCGCGTGCATTGAAAGCTGTTGGCTAGCAGGACTGGCGGGGTTTGGAACTTCAGAAATTGGAAATGCCGCCTTCGCCATCGGGTCCGGTTGCGTTTCCGTGTTTCGCGTGCGTGGCGGGCTTGCGTTGGCATTGTTTCCAAATATGCGAAATATTTCCTTGCATTGTGCGTTGCGTCGCCGCCGCGCATTCGATATGCGGTTTAAGCCCGAAAAGCTTTCGCTCCTCACGATAAATAACGTGGGGTGGGGAGGAGGAGGAGGAGGAGGAGGAGGAGGAGGAGGAGGAGGAGCAGGAAGGAGGTTGGCGCTAGGAGGCCCGGAGCGCAGGAGTCGTCCCGATGCCATTATAAATCGGTTGTTGTGAATTTTTCCTCCCGTCCGCTCCTTTTTTCCTTTGCGGGTGGAATTTTCCCCTCGAGAGCGTACGCCAACTGACTTAGCTAAGCAAAATTTAATAAATTCACTAACCTTATAAAAGTGCTGCCTCATTCTCCGCGCCACCGCGACGAGTCGGCAATTCCTTGCGCTCCCCTGCTCGCTGCTCGCCAGCGCGCATTTTCTCTGCTGTATTCTCATTCTTACAGCGGGTGCGATCAAGTGAAAACTGAATTTGCAATGAGATCAGATACTCATAACGCGGACTATTGTTAAAGTCAATGTCCGAAGCTGAGCGAATCAAAACGTGGAGAGCGAGGAAATGATGAAAATTTGCATCGGGTAAATACTCCTCGCTGCCGCTGTGCATGTCATTCATTCAAAGTCAATTAAATTGTAGTATTTTAAAATTCACTGCACTGTCAGTGGCAGAGAGTGTGTGAGCGGGGGGTGTGGGCGAAGAGATAGTAAGTGCGGAGTGGCGTGATGGGTATGAATTGTGCTTGCCCCCCGCCGCCACCAACGCCGGCAAGGCCTTTCGAGGAGCGGTTTAGTAGTGCGCAGCGCGCGCGCTCGCTGAATCGCAATTCACGGCAACGAGTGGATGTGTGATGACTCGTAGTGGAAGGACGTTGCCAGGCGACGCCATCGATCCGGCGACGCGCGGACGCCGGGCCCCGCCGCGGCCGCAATGGCAGCGTGGCGGCGGCGGCGGCGATGCGCCGCCCGACCGAATGGACGCCTCTTTGCGCTCACCCCACGCCAACCTCCGGCCACCTCCGTGTCCTGCCGCGCAACGCCACATTATAGTAAACAGTGGCGTAACCAAACAGAAGAGTTTCGAAAAAGGATTTGCTCCTTCACTGTAACCTCAATCTATTCTAAAATATTACACTGCACTTCGGATTAAATGAACTCTAAAAAACAACAACATTATACCGGGTCTCTCAAGTTACATTCGAACCTCTGTTTTGAATAGAAATACTGTGCATAAAAAAACTATTTTAATAAAAGTTGTCTAGAATAGAGCGGCGCACAATTATTTTCAATTGGTGCTACACAAAGCAGATATTACAAAAAAGAATATTTTTTTAAATTAGAATGATATACGTTTGAAATGATATTACGATGTATTTCTCAATTTTAGACAACTTTGTTTTGATTTTTTCTCTTAGTTTTCGAAATTTTTCAAGTTTTACCCCGTAAACAAAATGATGTATCAGAAATGTACCAGCTATATATCAAAGTTGTACCAAACTTGTACCAACGCTGGTTTTTTCCTTAAATGGTACATATCAGGTATATAACAACGTAATATATCTGGTACATAAATTTGACACATATCTGGTATAAAGCAATGTTACAAGTATGGTATATAGAAAAAAGCAAGAAAAACATTTAAAAAAATTTTTTTTCACGCAGATCATATATGAGCTTTCCATAGTTTGATAGTTTGATGACTAAGTTTTTTTCTTTCTTTCTCTTTTTTCTGGCGCTTTTGCCATCCCTTACTTTGTACATTAGATTATACTTTGAATTTTAATCTAGTGACTGTGTACTTAATATGCATTATAATTTAGAGCCCATTTTCGGAGATACTGACTATATTGTTAGCGTGGATCACATAACGTCATATATACTTAAGCAGCTTTGATTATTCGGAGAAGTAACATTTTAAAATTAAAATTATCTAATTATCTAAGGACGACAGCCAAGGTTCTCATAAAACAATTAAAAAATATAGTGAGGATATTACATATATGTAACTTTGGTTTTGTACATGATATTAGCACATTTTTATGTACCAGATATATATTTTTGAGCATATACCTGATATATTGACATTTAAGAGCGCGGCGATATATCCGTTACAAAACATGGTTATATCTCCATGTAACCTAGATGGTATATGCCTGGTATATACCATCCATATGTGTGTTTACTGGGTAGCTAAAAGATTAAAAATCGTATCTTTAAAACTAAAAGAGCAAAATTAATATGGTTGTGTAATATATTCACAAAGTGTCGCTAACGGAATATGAATTAACAAAGTCAGCTATTTCATTTTTAGTAACCTCAAAATGCTTCTAAAAATGAAAAACTTTAAATTGTGGTAAGTCGATTTTTCTATCTCCTGGTTTTCATCTTAAATGCGACAAAGGAATTAAACGTGCTTTCAATTGACAAAGTTCTATACCGAAATATGAAAACATTTGTGTTATTTCAAATTTTATGGTTTTTACGTTCTGAATGTTTTCCTATCCTGTATTATTCAAAATAATTTTAGGTTGTTCACCTCTTTTATTAACATAGTTTTTTTTTAATTCGCAGTATTTGTATCCAAAACAGAGGTATGAATTTAACTTAGGACACGGTACACAGGGTCCGATTATATTTTGTAGTTATACTTCAAAACAGTCTAGGGACCGTCTTACACGATACATTTTCTTGTACAATTTAATTGAAACTATGGAAACCAACAATCATTGCCATGGTTTTAATTGTTGGTGACTTGGTGACCATGTAAACCAAGAAATTAAACGTGAAATTGTGCAAGAAAATGTATCTTGCTATAAGACCCTTAATTAAAACGGATATCCTTAAATTTGTTACTGAACTCTATTGAACAAATCCAAACGAAAGCACATAACAGTTTAAGGCTATTATGAATTGTAATGAATTGACCAATTGTTTTAAAAGCGGCTGCTTTGACATCGCGTAATAAAAATTTAAGAAATTGAATCTTAAAAAAACTAACCCTGTATAACACAAAACCTTTCTATCCCAATATCTCCTGGTTTAAAACCGCTACCACCAATAAATACGATTTGACCAATAATCCGAAAATTAGATCATAAGCCGCGGTCGCCACTAACACCATTATAATTCTAATCCATTTCAAAATAAGTCGGTCTTAATTTTTGCGTTTTCAATTCCCCTTCCTCTTACATAACGGCTATATACGCTAAAATTAGAATTTATAGTAAACCTTTCCGTGCGACCTTAATTTCAAAATTTAAGCACCGGGATCCTTTCGTTTGAATTATATCGCTCGCGCGCGCGCCCTTATTCCATCCAAATCTGCCTCCCACACCCCCATCGCCCGGTTTACGGTAGTTCAGTTATCATAGTAAACGCGCGACCCTTGCTCGGATTACACCTTTATAGGGAAATCGATCTGCGCGCCTACAAATCCCCATGAATAAAGTTGAATGTGTCCTGTCCCCAGTCCCCATCCCAAGCAAGCGCGAGATGTTGGAATGTGGAATAGAGGTTTCAGGCGGAGGAGCCGGGTAAGAAAGAGGGCAGGGCAAGGTTCCCCGAAATTGATGCGATATTTCAAATGCAAACCCATCATTTGTTTTCGATATTCATTGTATAACAAACAACATACAAACAAAAATATTCATTCTTTTCCTATTGCGTAATGCAATAAAAACGATAAAATATGAAAAGCAAACCAAACGAAGGCAACGTTGGTATGAAACGAAAAAGGTAAATCGAAAAAAAAATGAACGATCGTGAATAACTAAACGAGTGTACTCACTTGGAGGAGCGTTTCCGTACACCGCACCCCCACCAGTCTGGAATAATAAAAAACGATAACGTAACATGACAAATTCTAAACAAAATATTCAAACGTAAAGTGCATTCTGCACGTTAGAAAATACAAAATTAGGGAGAAACATGAACGTAAAATCAGTCAGCTGGTTGACATTTTCAATCGCAGCGTCGAAATGTTAAAAATACTATCTAATTGGCAGACGGTGTGGTGTCATCGGTGCAATCAGCGGCGACGACAGCAGCAGCAATGCCTTCCTCGGCGCGCTTATCAGCGACATCGTCGACGACAGGGTTTTTTGCACTCTCGGCGGGTTCATTATCGACAGCATCGACCTCTTTATTATCGGCTTCTGCTGTCTTTTCCTCTGCGGCGCACGTGCGCTCATCGACGTGGATCTCCCCGTTGCCATTTTCGTTATTACCACTATCGCCGTTCTTATCAATATGATCGCCATCACCGTTTACCCCGGCGGTGGCTTCCTCAGCGGTGGGATCAGCGCATTTCTCCAACGCCCTCACGGCATTCTCGGCCTCCTTGCGCGCCTTCTCCAACTCGAGCTCAATGCGCGATGGCAACTGCAGTTTATCTTCGGCCTGCGCCTGTAGGACGTCGTGCCTATACTGAATGGTATTGGCAAGGGTATCGTTGCCGCTAAGACGCGCCAGCTCCACGGCGAGCGCCAGCGACGGCAGGTTGGAGCGCTTGTAGAGTTCCCTCGCAGCCTCTTCAAATTGCCCCAGGGCCAAGTGACTGAAAAGAAAATTAACGATAAGTAATTATACAGGGTTAGTTTTTCAAAAATGTTTGTTGGGTTATGGAAAGATTGTTGGGATATTAGTCAATCTAACGTGACGTCATTGTAGGTTCTGGAAGGATGACGATTTATTGATTCTAATTGGAATAAACTGCAGATTCTTTGATCATACATCAATCTAAAGTGACGTTATTTTAGGTTAGAGTCGTGGGAGATAAACAAATTATGACTTGCCATTTGATCTATTTAGAGACTTTGGGACAGAAGAAAATGTGGAAAGCAAACAAAGTGTGATGTAACATTTGGATGATTAAAAAATGTCCAGATCGTTCTAAATGAATGGTGGTAAGTCAAAGTTTGTTTTCTCCCACGACTCTAGCCTCAATGTCACGTGATTAGATTGATCTATCCTAATATTACATCACACTTAGTTTCTTTTTTGCCTTTAGAATGATCAAAAACTCGCAATTTGTTGTACCTCTAGAACTTTAACCAATCTTAGAGTGACTAATTCAGGACTAATTATATGACATTTACAAAAGCTAACCCTGTATATGGTACACACCTATCACTGTCGTTAATAGCAGCGCTGCTATATAACAAGCATTAAAAAAAACACGAGACGGCAAAGTTTGTAGAATCAAATACTCCCATTAAATTCTTCCCCCCCTTTTTCTTCAGCTTATCAAAATAAAAGGCATTTCATGCAAAACACCACGCGCCGAATTTGACGCATTCGCCGTGCTTTTCCAGTCTCTCAGTCTCCGTCGTCTCGTCGACTTTTGCTTCCTCATTCAAAAGTCCGCGTAACTATTTTATACAAACGCTTATATAAAGTTTGGCCTTTAAGTTTAAGATGTTCGTCGGGTTGTCTGTAGGCTTGGTGCGCCACCCCGCGCGAAAGTATGTAGTCGAAAGTTAAAAACTTTTAACGGCTTGTCCGCGTACTTTTACCTAGGAAGCGGGGCCGAAGTGAGTTACGCAAAGAAGTACCTGAGCCAGCGTTTTCCCCGCGGTGCCACGACTCACTACCGCGCGGCGCCCGCATTGCTAAAGTTAAATATTAACGGACTAACAACCACGCAAGCAATTCGAATATTGTCGACGGACTAGGCGCTGTACGTTCCACCCGCCTTGCTATCAGCATGTGTTGGAGAGACGTAACGAGGGTCGCCAAGGGACGCCCGCTGATTTGCAAGTGCGCGCCATCGCGCGATAAGAACTCACCTTTGCGCGGCGATCTCGAAGCAGCCGGTCAGCGCGCTTGCCTTCGCCCACTGCTCCAGTATCTGCTTGTGCAGATCGCTGGCGTCCGGCTTCTTGAATTTCGCCAGCACCAACGCATCGCGGTACATCTGCTTCGCCCGGAGGGTATCGATTGCCTCGTCGACCATATGAAGCGCCAAGTAGTAGGAGGCAATTTCCACGGGATCGCTGATAGCCGAATCGGCTAATTGGCCGGCGTACGCTTCAGCCGCTTCGTGCCACAAGCTGGAAGAAAACAATGGATTACTTCGGCTACAGCTACAATCATCATAAAGCAGAAGAAAAAGGAAGCAATCATCATTAATTAGGTTCCCAAAAAGTTTCGATAGATCTTTGGCTCCCGTTAGAGTTCGCGATAAATCGCACAAAAGGTCGAACTTTTTATGAAAAACACAATTTACCTCCTCAAGTACCAAACTAATAATGCCTCATGGAACTTTACCGGGGGCCAATTTATCGTTGGGAAGCTTGGGAAATGCCGATATGCGATTTATTCGTGCGAATTATCCGCTTACCTGAAGGAAATCATTGGTGCAACGCTTATCATCCATGGAGTTAAATTGCCATCAACGATCGCCTTCTTAATCGTTTCCCCCATGCAGCCGGTCCACATTTGCAAATGATTCGCCTGTGCATGCTTGCCTTTCGAGCGGTGTGTATCCACCTGCTCATCGATGATTTCGCTGGTGCTGCTCGCGGCGCCGAACAATTTCAAAATTAAATTATCCTCGCTTGTCTCCTTGCTGCGATAATGCTCAAACATAACGCGGCAATCGGCGGCGGCGGTTTCCAAGTGCGCCTGCCGCGCGGAAATCTCACTCAGCAGCGGATATCGCTTCGACTTGTTCGTCTCCTGCTCCATTTCGCGGCGCGATCTGTAATTCGTGAGATTCTTCTTACGCGCCGTGCGCGTCAGCTCCAGATCGTTCTGCTCCTTCGTCGGATGGTTCTTCAGATTCCATACGCGCACGGTGCAGTCCTTACCCGTCGAGATGATCACATCCTCGTTGAGCGGACTCCACATGCCGCTCAGCAGCGGCTCGGCATTGTTGTTCAGGAACGTGCTGATTGGCTTCATGCCATTCCACACGGTGATGGTGCCATCCTCCGAGGCGGTGGCAATCATCCCATTCTTATACGGACTCCAGAAGACTTGGTTCACGGGCTTCACATGCCCGACCAGTTCGCCGGCGATCACATCCTTCATGCACAGCTCATCGCTCACCTTGCTCAAGTCATAGATGGCCACAATGGTGTCGCTGGCGGTAGCCGAGGCAATCCAATCGTGGTTCGGCGACTGCTCTTCGTCCTCGGCCGTCTGCATCGGATGCCATGCCATGCTGACGATGGCTTTCTTCTGATAGTACAGCGTGGTTTTCACTTCGTAGCTGGCGTCCAGAATGTAAACGGTGCCGCTCTTACAACCAATCGCCAGCTTACTGTAATCGGCTTTCCATGCGAAATTTGTCACACGCTCGCCCTTTGGAGATTTCACTATAGCAGGGTTTACAAGCGGATGGTCCAAATCAAAGACGGCGAGCTGGCCTTCAGCGCAACAGTATAAACCGTGTTTTTCAGCTGGTTTGTTCGGCACTGGTGCCCATTCTAATTTGTGAATTGCTTTGAGGAAGTGTTGCGCGAAGTAAATCGGTGCTTTCTTGCTCTGACCGGAATTTACATAACCGATCTGCAAAATATAAATGTAAAAGTTTAAATATACACAGTGTTTTTAAAATCGATTATACCGGGTGTCCCAAGTTAAATTCGAACTTCCGTTTTGTATAGAACTATCGTGAATTTTAAAAAACGATATTAACAAAAGTTGTGTAGAATTAAGAGGCACACAACTTAAAATTATTTTCAACTATACTGGGTGCTACACAAAGCAGATTTAACAAATAATAACATTTTCTTAATATAATTCTAAACATCTTTGTCATCAACGTTTTTTTTTCTGTTAGTTTTCGAAAAAAAGCATATCTTTAAAACTAAAAGAGCAAAATTAATATGGTTTAGTGCAATTA
>JARJDQ010023429.1:0-10852 GCA_030264215.1 Geostiba sp. GC000077
CGCGAAAAGCTATAGGATCGAAAATTTCCACAAAGATGGAGCATACTTTTTGACGAGTTTTACCATCATCTGCATTTCCCTCGGGATCATCGTTCGGGAGAAAACGGGAATAAACTGGTGGAGGTGAACGGCGCCCTCTGGCGGCCGCGCAAAAACAGTTACGAAACGGATTATTTTTAGCAACAAGAATCCGAAAAGAAAATTCAAATCGCCCCAGTGGTATGGGAGCAATCACCGAATCTGTTATTTGAATTATACTGTTTCTGCTCCGCGAAAAGCACTGTATACCCTGGATGGTGGTACATGTTTAAATTTCAGATGGCATCAACTGGCGCCACAATGGTCAAAAAGGAAATGGAGAAATACGTGCCGATCTCGCGTTTGCAGTACTACTTCGCCGTGGATACAAAGTACGCGCTCACTAAGCTGCGCCTGCTCTTCTTCCCCTTCACGCACAAGGACTGGTCTATCAAGTTCGAGCAGGACAGCCCCGTGCAGCCGCGCTTCGAGATCAACGCGCCCGACCTCTACATCCCGACGATGGCGTACGTGACGTACGTGGTGGTCGCCGGTCTGGTGCTGGGCATGCAGAACCGCTTCAGTCCCGAGCAGTTCGGCATTCAGAGCTCCTCGGCGCTGGCGTGGTGTCTGGTGGAGTTGGCGATCTACAGCTGCACGCTGTACATTGGCAACATACAGACGAGTCTCCGCACGCTGGATCTGCTCGCCTACAGTGGATATAAGTTCGTTGGGATCATCCTCAGCACATTGATGAGCATCATCGGCGGTACGATGGCGTATTATGCCACGCTCGGTTATTGTAGTCTTGCGCTGGCGTTTTATCTCATGCGCGTGTTGCGGTCGCAAGTGCTGCCGGTGACGACGCACCAGACGGGTTATTACGGTGAGGCGGACAGCGGGTATGGGAATAAGCGGCGGTTGTACTTCCTGCTGTTTGTCGCTGGCGCACAGCCGGTGCTCTCGTGGTGGCTCTCTTTCCATTTGATTCGGTATACTCCCCCAGCGCCTGTCATACCGTAAACTCTCCGTTAGTGTAATTATGATCTTGAAGTAAACCAGGTAAACGACACAACTGAAATACTAGTTTCAATAATAAAAAAAACTTGCGTTGCATTTTTCATCGGTGGTTATCATTTCACGGTGTGCATCATTACGTTTTAATTATTTATAATTTGTTGCCGACCATCATCTCAATTCAGTCTTTCTCAAATCTTAGTTTAGTCCTTTGCATTATAACTTGTAACTATGTAACAATGTACCTAACAATAGTCAATAGTGTGTGCGCTTATTTGCTTGATTCAAAATTCTACAACGTAATGACGATTCTGCGCTTGTAAATATTTACACATTTACATGTTGATTGAATGCGGAAATTGTGAGCATGCAATGCTTCTGAAAGGACTGTTTTGTATATTTCTATGGTTGATCGGAATGAACTTGGGCTACCTGGGCCAACTGGGCAAAAGTATATTACTGTACTTTTTTTGGAGAACATGTTTCTTCCAGATGTTAAATGTTCTAAACTTAAGACGGACTAACGCGCGGAGCAATTAGCATAAATGCTGCGATTGTGTTACCATAGAATATATGGAGGAAAATTAATTCCTAATAAATTATATTTTAGGTACATACATACTAGCATACTTCATACATGGGGTGAGTCAGTCGATTTTGGATAGAAAAACTAAAAATTTCAATTTTTGTCTGTATCTTGTTAGTACATTTGAAAATATTTTAGGATGGTGCATGAAATTATTAGTATTTCTATCCAAAATTAATTTCATATCCTCATGTATGTCTTTGCTGGGCCCATAACCTTACAGATGCTTACCCGGCGTTTGCGCATTGTTTTAAAAAGCTGTCATTATGACAACCCCGGCACAGTTGCACATCAATTCTTTTCATACTCGTCTTCAAATGGATTTGAATAAAGTAGATAACAAGCACATCTGCACACTAGAAGGTGAAGGAGCTGAGGCCTTCCGCCCAGACTCCTACATCACATCCTTTACGCGAATCCTCGAAATTTGGAAAGGCAATCCCAACGCCAAACATTTCTACTCGAGTCTGGCAGAAATTGAAAATGAACGGCGGATGCTCAAGGAACTGAAGGCTAGCTGGTTAATCATTCACCCCTTCAGCATATTTCGGTATTCGTGGGAATGTTTGCAACTGGGCTTTCTTTTTATTGGCTTTATTGTCATCCCCCTCAATATGATCTTTGGCCCGATGATGGCTCCGCGTTTAATCCGTCTTGGCCTGTGCGACACATTCGAATCAATCGAATTTATCTGCGACATCGTGTACATAGTAGACGTTCTGATGCTATTGGTAACTGGGTATCCTATCTATGGCAAGGAGATTGTATTGTTCGCCTACAAATCCATTCTTAGGTTTGTTATTTTTTACTGTTTTTACTTTTTTTCCTATAAAAATTGAATGATTTGTTTAATTTCAGCGCATACACATCCAGTAAACAATTCTACGTGGATCTGGTGTCTATGATAAGCGTGACAATCTTTGTGAAAATGTACATTATGTGGGGGGCGAATCCCGAAAACATTACATGGATTGTGTACATCAAGATCAGTGCATTGTTGAAGTACCTGCGCCTGGTGCGCTTTCTCATATACTATCGACACACTACGAGGTATCTGGACGGAGCGCACTTGCAGTTGCTCAAGGTCAAATACATATTGGTGTGCATGATATTTCTGCACTTGTTGACATGCATGTACATCGCCATCGAACAATACCTTTTGATTTACTCTACCTTTGACGCCGATGTCGTCGTTTGGAGCACAACGTATCCCATGATCCCGCTTCTAGAATACTCCGATATGTATGTGACTGCGTTTCATTACATCATTTCGAATATTCTTAGCATTCAGATGGAGCGTTCCTTTGGCTTCATTCAGCACATGCAAAACATATGGATTTTCGAAGTTATCACGTTTATTTTTCTGGCCATTGCGGGGTTTATTGCAACCAGCGTCATCACACGTATGTTAAAATGAAAATACACAACTTGAAATTATTTTCAACTATACTGGGTGTTACACAAAGCAGGTATTACAAAAATAACATTTTCATCTTATCATTCTATTTAAGAAAAATATTTTTTTATTATATGTGCTTTGTGAAGCACCCAGTATAGTTGAAAATAATTTTAAGATGTGCTCCTCTCAATTCTACACAACTATTATTAACATTGTTTTTTTTTAATTCACAAAACTGAGGTTGGAATTCAACTTGGAACACCCAGTATACTGTTTACAGCCCGCAGTAGACGCTTGATTTAAATTTTTACTGTTTTAGTCTTACTTGTACAGATCATCATTGCATTGAACTCGCCCGAAACAAAATATCACGCTGTAATCAATCAAGTGCAAGCGTACATGGACGGAAAAGAGATGCCCAAGGAAATGCAGAAGCGAATGATCTCCTACTATGATTACGCTTTCCAAAAGTCCTACTATCGCAGTGCGGACATCAGCGACAACTTATCAGCTGCCTTAAACCGAGATATAGGTCTGCATTCTTGTCGCGCACTCATTGAAGTCGTTGCCGTCCTGAACGAACTCCCCGTGGAGACGCTCACTGGAATCGTGCCGCTTTTAAAGCACAAAGTCTATCTGTACAATGACACCATCATACATGCGCATGCCAAGGACAACTGCATGTATTTCATCTGCAGAGGTACCGTGCAGATTCAAACGCCCACTGGCCGCGAGATATGCCATCTGCAAGATGGCGCCTACTTCGGCGAGATCGCCCTCATCCTGCCAAATCAAAAGCGCGTCGCGAATGTAATCGCCATTGAAGTTTGCGAGGTGTACAAATTGGAGCGCGCTGATTTTATGCGCTGCTTCGAGGAGGCGTCGCCGATCTACAAGCGCATTGAAATGAATGCGCGCGTGCGCCGCAATAAAACCGTGCTGCTGGAGCGGCTGCATGCAAAGTTCATGCTCGATCGCACCACGAAACGTCGCGCACGCGGCGTGACGCAAGAAAGTACCAAAGGTTCCAACTTTAGATTTTGATTTGGAAGCAAGTAGCCTCTTGGAAATATGTAGTAAATAGTGTTTCTTTATATGTTTCATTTAAATTAATACATTTGACACCATGCACATATGTGAATAAAAATATTTCATCCTACTTCAAATAAAATTTCTGCTTGAATCGAATACTATGGTAATATAATTTTCTTGTGTTCTGTAGGGATTGAGTATCAAGTAGCGTCCATCAAAAGATCAAAACCCTTTCGATACAAAATCAAATCAAAAATTAGATACATTCATAAATAACATTTGAGTTTTAACCTCATTTTGAATCTATTTTCTTTCGAATCCTTCGCCCTTCGTATTAGGCCGTCGACGATACGGCAAGCTTCTTCAAATGATCCATAAACACTTGCAGGGACACATCGTCAGTCAACACCGGTGCTCCAGCATCCTATCATAAAACATGATTGAAATCTCTTGTTCTTTCGTTTGTTTGCTATGCATACAAGTGCATGCTAGTGAGGTTAGAGGTTAGCAAGAGCAAGCAGTGAAACGTGAAAAGTTAAAACCAACTATAAAACAACCCCAAATAAACCGATACACCGCTGTAATCGATAAAGCGGAACATA
This sequence comes from Geostiba sp. GC000077, assembly GCA_030264215.1. NCBI lineage: Eukaryota > Metazoa > Arthropoda > Insecta > Coleoptera > Staphylinidae > Geostiba > Geostiba sp. GC000077. Next base: position 4,655 of record JARJDQ010023429.1, read on the forward strand.
AATAAAAATTACCATCGATGTCATCGTGCCGGGCATACCCTATTTGTGGGAATGGGATCATAAAAATATGAAAAATAAAAATCATGCGGAATTAAAATCAAACAATGCGCAACAAACATAACAACCATGCAAATATGTATGCATGTGTATCTTACCCCGCCGTAGGCGTACATGTTGTTGTGCGTCTGGCTGGGGTTGACCTTGGAGAGGAGGAATCGCGCCTGAGAGCCGCCCTGCTCGGTGTCGATGTAGCGCGGCATCGGGAAGCGCGTCGCGAGGATTTCCTGCGCGTCATCCACGGGCGCCTGCAGCAGCTGGCGGAAGTTTTCGTACTCGGGCATGTCTTGATACTTAAGATTTCTCCATTGCGCAATAGTCTGCAAGCATATTTGCGGATTTGTAAGGAGACAATGAGGCTTTCCAGTGATTAGTCATTTTCAACAATTTTCAAGGAAAGTTTGAGGTTGGAAACGCAAGTGATGGAGGGCAAACAAACTGAAACATACGCTGCCTCACAGTTGGTGTGAGGGAAAAGGATGCTCCAGATGCTTGGGAAAGCCCAATAAAAGATGGCGTAGGAAAGACGTTATGTTATTTGCGGAATGGATGCAAATTTGTTTGAAGTTTGAGGTTGGAAACGCAAGTGATGCGAGGGCAAACAAACTGAAACAGACGCTGCGAGTGGCTGCGAGAGAGAAAGAGGTTTGTTTGCCCTCCAATGTGCTCCAGATGATTTGGAATGCCCAATATAAGATGGCGAGAACAAAAATCGGTTATCGCGTTATGTTTACCTCGCCATGGAAAATTAAAATCTGGAAAAACGTGTCCATGAGCAGAATTCTGTCCGGTTGAATGGAGCTGGTGTCCAAGAGGACAGGCTCTGGCGGGCCATTGAAGCTGTAACTGTACAAAATGGGCTGAATCATAATCAGCGACTGCGTGAGGTCCTCTCGCATGAGCATATGGCGATAGTACGAAGTCTCATCGGGCGAGTTATTGAACACTTGTAGGAACTGCGAGCGACGCAGATGGTACATGAATTGCGGATAAAGGCTGAAGTTTTCGTTCAGCCTGAAGCTGTTCGGATCGTCCTTGTTGTACTCGCCGAAGCGTTGGCACAGGCGAATGAGCATCCTGTCCACCCATCGAAGAACATCGGGCCCATCATCAGACTCGGCGCGATACACCACCATGCGTGACATCATCACCGCCGCCGCTTCCTGATCAAAACCAGCGCTGATGTGATGAATGTTCGCGTTGGCGTCGGCCCAGTTGCGTGCGATCGTCGTGACGCGAATCCGCCGCTGCCCACTGGCGTGTTGGTACTGCGTAATGAACTGAATGCATCCGCGGCCGCCTTGCGGAATCGGCGCCGCATGCTGATTCACCACCTCAAAGAACAGCGCAATGGACGTGCTGGGATTCAGCGTGCACATCTTCCACTGCACCGTATTCCCCATGCCGATCTCAGTGTCCGACACCAGGGGGCTCTTCACATTCAGCGATACGCAGGAACCAATGCCGCCCTGCACCTTCAGCTCCCTGGAGCACTTCACCTCCAGCGTGGCGTTGAACGCCATCTTGAGATCGCCCTTCTGGTCCTTGGCGAAGACGCGCTGGAATGTCTGCTTGAACAGCGACGAGTTGAAGGAGTCGCCCATCACCATATGCCCGCCGGTGGAGTTGCAGCACTGCTTCATCTCCATGAGCCCCGTTTGGTCCAATGCACAGGAGTAGATGTCCACGCAGTGACCGTTGCTGGCAGCGCGCATCGCCAACGCCTCATAGTGCTTGACCGCTTTCTTCATGTACTTGGCGTTGTCCTTGTGGATGTCGTGATGCGACCGAATCGGCTGCTTCAGGTCGTCGTTGACGACCTGTCCCGGTCCCTGCGAGCACGACCCGCCGAGGAACATCATAATGCGCCCGCCGGTGTTGGCATAGGTGCATTCTAACAAGCCAACGGCGATGGACAACGCTGCGCCGGTAGAGCGCAATGAGCGTTTGCCTTGTGGCACCGGCCACGGATCCTTCTGCAGCTCCCCGATCAAATCCGTCAAGCTCATGTCGCACTTCGCCAGCGGCTGAATAAAACGATTCGCGGACGGCACCACCTGCTGTTGGCCCTGCGGTCCGCGCATCTGCTGCTGCTGCTGTGGCGTCATCGGCGACACCTTGCCAATGCCCAGCATGTCTTGAATCTGCTTCGCTGTCAAATCCTTCGTCCCCCTGAAGACGTAGCTCTTGCTGCAGCCGTCCGTACCGAGCTCATGCACTTGCACCATTTTGCCAAAGGTAATCAAGCCGATGAGCGCATTCGGCGGCATTAAACTCAGCGACATTTGCAGCGAATCTTTCAGTGCGCCAAGCTCCTCATCATCCATGCATGTGTCCACCACATAGATGTAAATTGGTGGCATGCATTGTGCTCGCGTTATGGTGTATTCCAATGTGGAAAAGTTTGACATCAATTCGGCTGGTTGATGCTGCTCGGAAATTGCGGCATATTGTGGTGGAAACTGCAAGCAACAACTGATTTTCATCCTCTTTATCACCTAACCTAGACTTGTTCAGTGACATCTTAAGATGATGCAGTCAAAGAAAATGCAATTATGACTCCTTTTTAATTATGTTATAAAAGTTCTAATTATTTAAACTATTCAAGTTTCAATTTTGTCAAGAGTTTGTAGGATGACTCATTGTTTGTCAGATAAGCTGTAGGCAACCGCACATACAGATGCGGTTGGATGGGTTGCATGGGTCTCGCTGAGTGAATGCTTCATTCTGATTGATTGTATCATAATTTCTAGTGACGCTGCATTCAAACAGATAATGATGCGAACCCACGCGAACCCTGCACCGGGACTTCGTAACGACATAGAGAGAAAATCTTAATCTCTATATATTCATGGTTACCAATAATTAATGCATATGTAACCATAGAAATGTTTGTTGTTTAAATTCTTGTTTAGCATTTGTGTGGCAGAGCAGCCAACATGTTTTTGGTGAAAACTAAACTTCCCTAGGCGATTTGTAGTGTGACTCATCAGGTAAATTTTCAAACTTTAATAATTTCTTTCACCAATAAGGATGAGGCTTCAAAAAAATCTTGGAAAAATCTCCTAAGTGTAACTTTTCACGAAGAACGACATATATTTTTTTGGAATACCACTGAACAAGTCTATTGTGAAGAATACTCACTGGATTACGCTGGAAACAAAAATTGCACACCCACAATTTGGCTCTGTAATCAACCTGGCAGAGAGGATTCAAAATCGACCGGCAGTTGTTCCGCGTACACAGCACAGGATCGTATTGAATGGGCGGCAAGTCGGGGCGTTCTTTTAAGGGCTGATACAAGCACCCCAAGGGGACAACCAATCTGGTAGCTTCAATCCGACTTGACGGCCAGGCATTCCATGTTAAACGCACGCCATCTCGGTCTTCGTTTTGCTGGATGTACTCCTCAAACGTAGCCATCTGAAATGTTCATGTAAATATTGTACTTTGACCAGAATTAACGTTTACATCCCTTAGAACCTTAAGATATTTGTGGTTAAATTGCACTTTTAAATATTTAATGAGAAATTGTATAATTTCATGGTGATTTACTGTAGATTAGTTGAGATCACGATTTGGACGTACCTTGGGCTGGTTGTGGCGTTAACTGCTGAAGGAATATGTGCAGAAATTTCTGTTCTTTGCGAAAGAAATTTCAAAACACGACACCAACTCCACGTCACCCGTGCTTCACTGACGCAAATGACAAAACACGTATGTTGGTTACAAAGAACAGGTGTGCCAACTGAATCTACAATTTTAAGTTCAAAATCGTCCAACCTTTAAACTGCTTCAAGCATACAACATTTTACAGACAATGCTTTTAAACCACATTAAAATACATGCTAAAATAGAAGGATTTCTTAAAATTCTTGCATTCTGTCATCAAAACACTTTAAACTAAGAAATGTCAAACCAACACGTGATACACCAACCAGTAAAAGTCCCTAGATTCATTCAAAACTTGAAATCACTTGCAATACAGGATGTTTAATTTCTCTCTGCGAGGATTCCTCCATTTCTCAGCACAGCGCAGTGTAATGATAGCCTTAGAACAACCCCACTGCTCTGGAAGTGCCTGAAACGGACTGGAGGGGGATTGATCATATGTTTTTGGCAGTTTGGCACCCGGTAAGGCGCCGTCATCCCGTCTCCCGTCATCATGACAGTACGTGCGGCTGTCCGGCCAGCGCGCACACCGTAGAAATAAACAAACATGGCGCGGCGATAAACAATCTCGACGCGCTGGCACCGGACGACAGACAGACAAGCAATTTGGAGAACGTCGGCGCTGTCAGACGCGCCACTGCAAAATTCTAGTCTCCACCGTCTCGCACCGGCGGCACAGCACCAGCGGGCCGCAGTGACTTAGTTATGCCACTGACGTGATAAAACCATCCCCCCAAAATGTGAGTATGCAGTAGTGGTAGTTGTCGGTGATTCTTCATCTAACCTTTACCGCTTCACACATCACACAAAAAAAAAAAACACATAGAGACAGGCAAAGCAATGAGTCATGAAGTCATGATTGCGATTAGTAATCTCTACACTCTACTATAACTTTAGGTATAATTTTACAAACACATTTTAGGCTCATTTCCGGCCGGGGACGTGCATTTTAATTAACAATTACTGGCTTGGCGCTGGCATTTCTTCCGTTTGTGATTCGCGTGGAAGAGTGAAGTGGCGTGTCAATCAATCGCTTCCCCACTTGGCGGTTTGTTCTTGGCTTCTTGGCGCATTATTAATTCCAATTCGAAATTTGTTGTCCCCCCCCGGCCACCGGAAAAAGTTTCTTGCTCCTGCTCAGTGCTCAACCACAAGCCACAGTACCGACAGTGCTTTCTAATGGGTAATGGCCAGGGCCAGCGCAAGCGGACCTCAGTTGGGAATGTGTCGATCTTGCGTGTGCACGCGTTTTATTAGAATATTAGAAATAACAAATTCGGCGCACATGCGGCCGTGAACACGTGAATTTGTGAATAGCACCAAGCACGTGCGCACGAGGCGCAATACATACAACGCAACAGCACAAACAGCTACAGAGGGTAATTATTTATTCCAATAGCCAATTATGGGATATTGAATAGAAATTGAAGATAAGCGAAAACGCGACAGTCAACACGAAATAATCAAGTATAGAAATAACATGATACCATAATTAATCTAATGCCAGGTTTACACTTGTAACAAATCTGCTAATAACACCGATTTTTTGATTAAATTTGACGTAAAAACCTGAATATCTTCCGAACGCGTGATCTTTGTTAAAGTTTCTTTTCGGATTCGGATAGCCGAGAAGACGCTTTTTAATATGCAACCCTCTCAGAGGGTCAGATATACAAATGTTACATGTAACTCTAGCAAATTTGCTACAAGTGTAACGCCAGCTTTATGCGTTATTCGCTTCATAATTTATAAATATAAATAAATTCGATAATTCGCTGTTCCAGCAACACAAAAGCATTGATGTAAGTTTAAGAACGGTTTAAGCGTGTTTAAGATTTAAGTCTTTAAGATAAGAGAACGGAACGGAACGCGTTGATATTAGCTTAAATAATAAACAATCCTTCGTCTGTTCATCTGGATCGTGATCTGGATTACTGGAAATGCTGTGCATTCTCAAAACCGTTGCTCACGCTGATGGTGTGACTGCATGTGCGTGTGTTAGTGTGATTGCTTAGTAATTCGAGTCTGGCTGCACGTGCGGATTGGCTGGGTAGTGCGGATTGCTGACGGAGCGACGGCGACGACGTCCATTCACGACGCCCAGCTGCAGGAGCACCGGATTGGTGCTCAACGCAGCTGCGGCGCCCAGCAGGGCGATGCCCGCCAGTGGAATGAGCAGTCCCTTCAGTGCCAGTGCCTTAAACAACCTTCACTGTCAAGAAATTCGAAAAGTCGCTTAATAAACATGTTGTCTTACATTGTGTAATCCACCGCCGTGTCCACCTCCATACAGCTCGTGCCCGTGTCCATGTCCAGAGTGGCCATGCCCACCCAGGCCTAGACTGATACCTCCTCCATGTCCACCGTGTCCCTGTCCGGGTCCATATCCATGCGCCAGTCCATAACCGCCGAAACCAGTCGCCGATGCATAGCCAGTTGGGCCGTTGTGATGGTGAATGTGGCCGTGCG
>JARJDQ010023436.1:0-17116 GCA_030264215.1 Geostiba sp. GC000077
TACTTAAAGAAAGGGTACGCATTCGGGAAATATAAAGCAAAATATGAAAATAAATTGGAAATTTTTCAAATTTGATTATAAGGCATTTCCGGGGTCCTGATGGGGTTGGGACGGGGTGCATTTTAAGGAGCGTCTTCTTGCCTATCGGAATCCGCAAAGATACTTAAAGAAAGGGTACGCATTCGGGAAATATAAAGCAAAATATAAAAATAAATTGGAGAATTTTCAAATTTGATTTTAAGGCACTTCCGGGGTCCTGATGGGGTTGGGACGGGGTGCATCTTGAAGAGCGTCTTCTTGGCTATCCGAATCCGCAAAGAACGTTAAAAAAGGCACGCGCATTCAGAAAATAGGGATGATTTTCCGTCACATATCGGCAAAATATCGAAAGAATATAACAAAAAGTCAAAATATATTTTATGACAGTTGCCGGGGCCTGAGGGGGTTGGAATAGAATTCATCTCGAAGAGCTTCTTCTTGACTATCTGATTCCGCAAAGAAAGTTGAAAAAGAATATGGAAAGAATATGGATTGTCCGCCGCAAATTTATAGGATTGTCCGTCGTCAAATTATAGAAAAATCAACAAATTTTCAATGTTGATTTTATGACACTTCCTGGATGCTAAGGAGGTTCGGACAGGGTGCATCTTAAAGAGCGTCTTCTGGGCTATCACAATCGGGAGAGAAACTTAAATGATAAGCAGGAGTTCGGGAAATATCAATGATTTTCCGCTGACTATCGTAAAAATATTAAAAAAAAATCGCCAAAACTTCAAAATTGATTTTAAAACCCTTCCCGGCCTCTGTGGAGGTTGGGCCCGGACGCGTCATAAACAGTATCTTCTGGGCTATCACAATTCGTTGAGGAACTTAAAAAATTAGGAGGCGCTCGGAAAATATCAAGGATTTTCTGCCTCATGTCGCCAAAATATTGAAGAAAAATCGCCCACATTTCAAAATTGATTTTAAGACCCTTCCCGGTGTCTGTGGAAGTTGGTAACACGTGTATCTTAAAGGGCGTCTTCTTGGCTATCACAGTCCTTAGATAAACACGAAAAGAAAGCAGGCGTTCAGAAAATATCAAAGATTTTCCGCCGCATGTCGTCAAAATATTGAAGAAAAATCTATTTTGAGACACTTCCTGAGCCAAGAAGGAGTTGTAACAGGTTGCATCGTAAAGAGCGTTTTCTTGGTTATCATAATCCGCAAAAAAAATTAAAGAGGAGTATGCGTTCGGAAAATCGATTTTACGCCGACTATTGTCAAAATATAGAAAAAATAAATCTCCAAAACTTCGAAATTGATTTAAAAACCCTTCCCGGCCTCTGCGGAGGTTGGGCCAAGGCACGTCATAAAGAGTGTTTTCTGGGCTATCACAATTCGTTGATGAAGTTAAAAAATTTGGAGGCACTCGGAAAATAGCAATGATTTTCCGCCACCTGTCGTCAAAATATAGTAAAAACAAATCGCTTATATTTCAAAATTGATTTTAAGACCCTTTCCAAGGTCTGTGGAGGTTGGGACCGCATGCATCATAAAGAAAGTTTTCTTGGTATTACAATCCGCGAAGAAACTTTAAAAAGATGCAGGCGTGCGGAAATGTTCATGGATTTCACCCCAGGATTTTTTTTTACGATTACAAACTGAAATTTGTTTGTAAGTTCCGAACGTGTGGTCCTTGCACCAGTGAAGCCGAAGATTGCCACTGGATCGCGCTATAAGTTACTTTGTAGATTCTGGATCTGAAATGTTTTAATTGGATACCATACTAGGCAAGATCGGTTATATCATTGGGACAAGTAGTAACATCTCAGGTTTTGCAATAATTCTGGCAATGTTATCCATTTATTTCGCTTAATTCATAGACGTAGAGAATATGTTGTCGTTCTGCAGACAATGACGTGACAGCTGATTACCATCAGAATTAAATACAAAAATACGGATATATCAAACTTATTATTTAGTTACAACTATGATAAGATTCTTTCTTTATAATCACAATGTTCATGCACATGTGTAAATATTGCAATTTTGTTACAGCGCGCGTTTTCTCAACATAATTTAATAACTTTAATGAATACACGCACATCTTCGCTGAAGTTCAGTTTGTTTTTCGTATAAAAAATGAGCAAATCTATGATACAATTACATTTAATTACATGTATGTTACATGTAGCTTTGTTAATAGTAAAATGTAGTTAAAAGTGGTCAACTTTGACGGCTACGCTGTTGGCAGCGTGATTCGATGGCAGCAGGATGTTGTCCCAGTCCGTGCAGATGTCCGTCTCAGAGTCGGTGGCCTTCAAGCTGATGCCCAGACTGGGCAACGTGTTGGCGTAGTGTGGAATGTGTAGAACGACCGGCTTCAGAAACTCTGTGCCCTGCGGGCCGCACATCACCAGCGGGGACAGCATGGTTTCACCTACAACACGAACAAACGCTATGAGCTTTGTGCCTATCTGCAGGATGGATATCTTGATCTCGCTATATCGCTATGTACACTGGCCGTTTGCGCCCTCCACCAGACTAATTCATGGATTGAATGATAGAGCAAGAGACAGTTAGGTCTAATTTGAAAATAAAAATGAATGAAAATTGATACCGTTTTCCAGGTCCAGCGGCGGCGAGTTCTCGCACAAGCGTGGATCGGAGATCACGAAGTAGATCTCCTGCTGGACGCCCTCGGGGATGGCGTTCGGGGGAATTTCGAGCGTGACGCCCCAGTAGTTGTTCACCAGCGTGGCGCCGCGCGCGTCCACCACGGCGCTGGTCACGTCGCGCTGGCTGGCGCGCACGTAATCCACGCCGGCGGTGAGCGCGCCCGTCGTCGGCGGGCCGAGTGGCGGCGGCGGTGGCGGCAGCGGCGGCTCGCACCGATTGCGATTGTAATCGTTGCGCGCCTCGTTCTCGGGGATCCGGTCGCGCTTTTTGCTGGGCGACTCGCGATACTTGCTCAGCAGCTTGCGGAAGAACTTGGGCGTGGAGACGCCGTCGCTCTTCTGGTGCTTGAACGACTGCGTCTTCGCGACGCGGCGCGCCGCTTTTGTGTTAGTACTAGCCGAGAGTGTCGACGACGGACTGTTATCGTGCGCGTTATTTGCTAGATTAGGTTGCGATCCGTACAAAGCATTCTTTTCCTCCCCAACCCTTCAAAACAAGAGAAAATGAACAAATTTTGCGTTGTGTTTGCACACGCGCTCACAGTCACACCCACACATACACATCACCATCACCAGTCGGCAAAACAACACCAAGAGAGGACCATGCAAGTGGAAGCGGGTATGTGAATGATCTCTGGGCATGAACGCAAAGCAAGCCAAGCCATGAGCATGATGAAATTGATAAATCGAACGAAACCAGTGTACAAACAAACAAAACAAGAGAAGGGTACAACGGGGAGCCACAAGGAGGACTTACCGTAGATTATGGTGCACAGGTTTGCGGTACAGCTCAAATGCGGAGCCGCGCTGCTCCCGCGACCCCTGCAGGTCGACGATGTTGTGCCGATCCGGGGAGCGCGTGTCCAAAATATCACCTTGATGCATCTCCATGCCCATACCGCCGCCGTAGGACATCTCCTGCTGGGCGATGGGGGCGATTTCGCTGCGGCTCGCGTAGGAAATGCTCGGATGGCGGCGTTCGTATGCGGGCGCCATGTCGTAATGCCCGTGAATGTTGGCATTGTACCGCACGGCGGTCTCGGTGTGCCAGCCAGCATTGCCTTGCTGTCCTTGCGACTGTGGCATGTTGTAGTAATAATTATGATTGGCTGAATTCATGGGAAGTCTCTGATCCTGAAACGCAACAGGTTATTATCGTATGCATGCTTCAAATCACGGCTGAGCAAATATCTCCTACCACTGGATTGCTATGGCTTTTATTGTGCTGATAATGCATCTGTGGCATTGGACCATCGTTGAAGTTATTCGGTGAATTCTTATATGGCGGTTTGTAGTTCTTGGGCTTAGGTGGTGGTATGGGCTTGTACGTGTTTGGGTTGGAATTCCCGTTGGTGCTATTCTCTGTTGCAAACTGCCCGTTCATGGCTTGCTGTTGCCCCGGCTGAGGCGGCCCATGGCCGGGATGTTGGTTCTTCATGGGCGACTGCTGCAGGGGCTGATGGATGCTGAGGTGCGATTGAGATAAGTCCTGATGGCTAGTGCGTGTGTACTCTGGCGGGCCATTATTACGACTGAAAATGCAAACAATATAAATCTGCAAGAGACCTATTCCTAAATTTAAAAAAAAAGAAGAAGCATACCTGTATTTTCCGTAATCAGTCTTTGTCTCGATGTGTTGCTTCTGCGGCATTGATTGCTTCGCAGGTGATCGATTATACCGATACATATCGTGTCGCTCTGGAGTTCTGTTGATTTGCTGGTCCAGGGGACCTACATCAATTTCCCTTGAATTCCGCGGACTGTCAATCCCCATCGATAGGCCGCTATCGCCGTTGAGATTCTGCTGCGAATATTTCAGATCCAACTTGGACCCCAAGCGATCGTGCCGGTGATTAGGCGTGGTACCACCATCCCACCGGTTGTACTTGGAAGGGCTGCCCGGCACGCCGGAGTCGATCTTGCTCAGAGTCGTCTTCAGATCATCATGAGCGTTCGGAATGATGCGATGCTTTGGATTGTTGAAGGAGTCGTAGCTCGACAACGAGTCCGATTTGCTGTTCTGACTTCTGTCGAGTGAGCCCAGTTTCTGCCCGAAGCCATCCATTTCTCCATCAGCGGGCGCTTTCGTACCGAAAAGCCTTTCATGCGCTGAGCGGCCATTTTGTTTGCTGGGCGTTGTTTGAACGTTCGGTGGTGGCTTCACAGCGCGGTCGACGCGTGGAGGCAAATCGGGCGCGCCACCATAGACATTCTGTCCATCTTTGAGAGTCGCTTCGCTCATACTGTGTCCCTTGTAGTGTAGATTAGACGACTGTCGCTTGTGAGCCACATTCTTATTCATATCGTTGTAATCCATGGCGTGCTGGTGCTGCTTCGCGTCGAAACTCTGACTGGAAGAGTGGTTGTACGCCATGATGCCCGGTGGCTTCGTATAACTCGGCTCGTTGGAGTTGTTGTTGGCGTGGTCGGAGGAGTTTGGAGACATGAAGCTCTGCTCCTTGGTGGGGCTGGTTGGCGTGGGCGGATCCTGGTTCGTCTGGCCATTGAAACCGTAGCGGGAATCGTACGTCGGCTAGAAAATGGTGCATGACACGATGAATGTGAGCGAGCAATAACGATACGCCAAAGTGGTTAGTTAGTAAAGCGTTGAAATGTGACAGCCACAATGAACGAAAATGATACCTGATATGGTGGTAGCACATCTGTAGTGCTGTTATCGGCCATGACAACGCTAGGATCTGAGCTGGCTTTGGTTAGTCGGCCGGTGCCGCCGCCCGACCCGTTCGTCGCATGACTTGAGGATAACGGCGGGCCGGGACTATGCTCCAGGTCGCTCTCCGGCGAACTGGCGTATGATAGTCGCAACGACGACATGGGGAACAGGAAATCATCGGACAGACATTCTTCGGGCTATAATAAGCATATTTACACACATCGGTTACTAATGAACATGGTACATGATCGAGATTAAGTACAAATCAAACAAAGCACAACTAAAACCAAACGAAAAACGCATTCAAAACCAAGCATAAGCGTAAAATGATAGTAGTGCAGCATAATTATCAGTGCAAAACTAACTACAAACAAACTCATAAAAAATGGGAGCACGCTGAGCAAAGTTCGTGGAGGTGAAGGCTCACACGTCACACCTCACCCAGGATTTCCTCCTGAATGGTGTACGTTTGCTTCTTCCGCACGTAATTCGCACTATCGCAGTCATAGTAAATCGGCTCTGGATTGCCCAGGCCAGTATTAATCGAGTTAATGCACTCCTTCACGTCCTTGAACTTCATGTTATTGTTGTTAGTGTGAGTGGGGTGGGAGCGATCGCAATACCACGCGTGGTGCTTAGCACTCGTATTTGGAAGGCTACTTGCATATGGCTGATATTGAGTTTGATTTGGATGCAGCGATTGTTGATAGCTCGAGCAACTGTACAGGCTACTCTGGCTCGGCGAGTGATAGCAGTAGGAGCCGTTGTCGAGATGATAGAATTTCGAGCGCCCCTGGGGACTGTCGTACATGGAGAGGGGCGCTTTGTGCCGCCGCTTGCTGCCGGAATGTGCGGAACGATATTGGGATGGTAGGGAGTAGGTTTTGAAGCGCGGATAGAGGTACGACCCTTGAAGCTGTAAAGAAACAACCCGTATTACGCCACCAGATATACCCCCGCCACCGCGACTACGATAAGTTAAGTACGTAACGAAAACGGCACGCATCCGTTTTCGACCCGCCGGTGGGCAATACCTTGCTCTCGCTCATCCACAGCGCACCGCTTTGCTGTTTGTCGATGAACTCGCGCACCTTGCGGTACCAGGTCTCCGTGTTGTCGTTGAGCGCAATGTTAGCGCTGAAAATATGGCTCCAGACTTTGTCTAGTTTTTGGCATTGCTCTAAGAGCTTCTTGGAGCTCTTGTGAGCCGACCTGGAAAGGTGCAGAGATGGTTAGAAACGTGTGGGCGAGCGCAAGCCAGTGTTTGGAGAATCGTGTGTACTTTGGCAGTCCTTGGCGTAATTGCTTAACGACGATCTTCGTATCGGCCTTGAAGAACACCACGATCGGATAGAGTTGCGCGTAATTCAGGCGCTCGACTGCGTTGGGCGTTATGTCGAGCAGGGCGTGCTTTCCAGTCGATATCACCTCGCGTATCGCCGACAGCTTTATGATATTCGATGATAGTTTGCTTCCTTTCGAGCCGTCATCCACCGTGCTATCGAGTTCTAATTGCGGAAAGTGCCAAGTTTACAATCATTGCGTTTTTAGTACAGAGTAGGCATAATATAAATCTGGGGTCCTTACGTGGCGAGATAAATTTGTCCGGGAAATCTTTTATTAGTTTATCGCGAGCGACGTCCGCGATCGGCCCAAAGAGGATAACAGGGCGCGTAAATCCGGGATGTTTGAGAATAACCCGCTCGTACGCAGGGAATTTTGACACAGTGTCCGAAAATAATATGTCATCCCAATGCTCCTAGAAAACGCAAAAATGTGCATTAAAATAAAAAGAACCACAGGCGCTAAAACCAAACGCGTCGAAAATACGTGGCGTAACGCCAAACGTGTGCGCATGAGTGATTGCTAATGGAACATTTCGACAAAGCGTGTGACGCGCATGCATACACGGAACAAACCTTGCCGAGACTCTTCGATCTGCGATTCGAGCTGCGCCTGCGCCGGAAGAAGCTGCCGCGCGACTCGTTCGCAGACATCTCTTTCTTGGTGGCGTTGAACTGCGCGGTCGCCAGCTCCTCAGCGCGCGCCTTGTTCGGGATGATGCCCTTTTGCACCTCCTGGTGGTTACGCCCGATGCGGTACACCTGCCAACAGCCTACGACGCCGTTGTACAGAGTGTCGATCACGTGGAAAATGTCACCGCTGCGGAAGGACATCTCGCCCTTGGCGGGTGTATCGTAATGGAAGTGGGTCTTGATGTAGAAGCTGTCACCCTTCTGAGAAGCTACGATATTGTCGTACTCCTCCTTGCAGTATTGAACAATCAGTTCGATACGGTCCTGCAGACTGAGCAGGTAGAGCACCGCCTCCTCCCGAGTAACACCCGTCATGTCCATATCGTTGACTTTGAGGATCTTATCACCTGGCTGGAGGCCTTGAAGGGAGGCCGGACTGCCTGGCTGAACGGCAGTGACGAATATCCCTACGTAGTTGCCACCGGTGAGTCTGATACCGACGGAACCTTCTTTGTGGAATGTGATGAATCGTGCGTCAGGACTGGAAATACCAAACGAATCTCTTATATTACCAAATCTAAACTTCTAGTTCACAAGTTCCTTACATGGGTTGCTTCGACTTCTGAATAATAGGATCGTCCTCATAGAGCTGCCTCCTTGAACTGTAGTAGTCCTCAGCTCTCGGAGGTGGTGGTCGAGGTGGTTCATCCACCGGTCCTTTGCTTCTACCGTATATACTATTTCTATTTTCCGGTGTGTGTTGACTATGCTGCCCATGAGAAGGTGGTTCGCCACCACGACGACTTCTGGGTACCAAGTTGCTCTTGTCTTCCGCTGAACCACTGGCTTCAACCTTATTGTCATGATCGAACCCGTTCGTGTTCAGATTCGGATTGCGCGTGGGCGGTTGCACATACAAATTCTGATTGGAGTAACTCGTCCCGGACGTTAGAAAATCGTCGCCTTTGTAGAAGTTGTTCACAGCTCCAGTGGTGCTGACGCTACTTTGCGCCTGATGCGAAATGTTGCTGGACAAATTGCTCGGCGGCACGAAATCCCTGGCCAGCGACAAATGTAACTTATCCTTCGTGCTATCAATGATCTTTTTCGCCTCCTTCAAGGACATCATATCGTTGCAACTCGTATTGTTGATCTTGGTAATGAAGTCGCCCTCATTGAGCAGCTGATTGGTATTAATCAACTGCTCGCGGGCCTTGGTGGAGATCTCCTTGACGAAGAGCTTGCAACCGAGCACGATGCCAAAGTCCTCCTTTTTGGAGTTCTTCGTCAGCGTGACTTTGGGCGGGCTGAGACCCAACGCAGCAAGCGGCGCCGATGTGTACGACGCGCTCAAGCTGTGCTGGTGCTGATGATGGCGGTTCTGGCGCTTGATGACCAACACCACTGTGTCGCCGGAGTCGCGGAGAACCTGCACGGCAGTGGCATAATCCACATTTTGCAGGGATATCCCATTGACGGAGATAATCCGATCGTTCACTCTGTGGGCAATAACAATGGGCTTAATTCGAGGGAATGATTCATTCGCCGTGTGGACTTACTGCAGCATGCGTTCGGCGGGGCCGGAAGCGAGCACGTCGCTAACGGCGATGCTCGGATCGCCGGAGGCGAAGTGCGGATTGTCGCGCCCGCCCGACACGGCGATCCCGAATCCGTAACCAGGCACGCGCGTCACCGTGATTTGCTTGAAATCCCATCCTCGCTCCTGCAAACAAGAACAAACACACGTTCATTACGAGCGGTTCGAGTTTCATCGACGGAACGGCGGGGCAAAGGCGACAGTTACATCCGATATGCAGCGTAACATCATCCCATAGATTATTAAAGGCATTGTCGACATTTTTATGCGGTGACCACGCAACTATTTGTTATTACACGTCTACCTACGCGCTATTCGTGGCATACAATATCTTCATCGGCAATTAAACACCTGTTGTTGGAAATCTAATCATACATTTAAAAGTATTCTACACAACAGTCATATTATCATCGGATCCTATCCACCTATCCAGTCACTTAGCGTAGGTATTCTATATTCATAAATCTGATGGAAAATTCTTTCGTCTTTTTCGAAATACTCTTGCATAAGTTGGAAAGTTTTGCAGATAAACGAATTTCAAATAGAGTTTGATAATTATAGCTTCTGCAACTTGTCATCTGCTGGAGCTCGTTCTACACTCGACTTGGTCCACTCATAAGCAATATGCTGAATATTCAAATACTTCTCTCGCCTGTATCTCAATCTTCGACGCAGTGTGTATATGAATTTCTTTTCGCATGATTTTCGTTGCGCTCTATTTTTGAACAAGTGCCACAAGCAGTCGCTAATATGCTTTGGGGCTTGAGATCGAATTTGTTTAATAATCTCATAATCAAGGAAGTGTGTATGTGGTTCAAATCTGTTGGCGCGATGTCGGCGCGTTTCTATTAAATATCTTTTTAAGGCGTGCAATGTGCGACGGCAAAAACTGGAAAAACGACAATTCGGCATCGATGTTTACGTTTGCCATATCCACGAGTCGACGAGCGTAGAAGCCAATCATTGTTGACGCTATGCGTCGCGTACGTAAATATCACCGTGGAAGACGAATCTCATTAATCCGATGTGGTCGGTTTGTCTCCTCGGATCCAATTGATTGTGTGAAAGTCCGTCCGGTCCGACTCGACGGTGGGCATTCATTAATACAAATCAAATGTTAATTACGACTTCCTTCTATCAGCTGGGAGCTGGCTGCCCATCTTGAAGCGGGACGAGCCGCAACGATAGAATAAACGCAAGGCAGACAAATCCGAAGGAAATTACAACGAACATCTCGTTAGGATTGCACGATCGCACCCAGGGAAGTTTTCATCTGCGGTTTCATCAGTTTGTGCACACACTCCTGTGAGTGTGTGTGTGTGTATGTGTGGATGATGATGAAGAGATGAAGTCGCGCGGATTGATATTGATGCGAGCGACGGGAGACATCGAGTCATGTAGACAAGACACGAGAGCGCACGCATCGACAGGGAAAATTGGGTTTTCTGCACCATTAACTCCAATAATGAATCATTAATAAGATTATTAAGAGAAACCGCGCTCGCTCGAATGGAGCGCCCCTCTGCCCGAAAAGCACTGTCGCCGGCCAGCGCAGCGCCGCGAATGTGGCATGGCAAGTGCAGCGGAGTGGACCAGAAGAATTAAAAATACTGTTAATTAATCACGAAGCAAAACAGCTTCTTGGCACAGAAATGAGGAAACGTGTGTGACGGCGCAAGACATGCGTGCGTCGCGAGTGAATGAGCCGCCGTAGAAGTGCAGCAGTCAGCAGTGCGCAGTCTTTGTCGCGTTGGAAGTTTGAAGTTGAAGTTTAATTTAGATTTCGATGAGCTGGCTGCAACGGCGTCTGCGGACGCAGAAGCGCAGTTAATGAAGCACCTATTGACGGAAATAACTCACGTTTGCCGCAGAGCAGCCCCACAGGCGCATTATTAGCCCGAGACCCTCGAGTGTAACGTGTAGGTGCCCCAATCGCGGAATCTGCGTGAATCCGGAGTGGGAACTTGGGATTGGATTTGGAGTCGGACTTCGGGGTCATTTTATCGGACGATAAAGTTTCATCATTACTTCGCCCGCGTCGTAGAGGCGCACGGCCTGGCGCATTCGTGGGAAGCAGGTATACAATACGCACACCGAGGATTTTCATGAATTAAATCAAGCAATAACCGGGGCCCCGGCTGTAAAAGCTCGGGCTACCTGCGCACGGCGCGCCGCGCGAGGTGCACTCGCGGACGTCCTTGACGATCGACGCGCTCGAATGCACCTGTCCCGCTGTCCCTAACGAACAACGCCGCGCGCCTTCGCCCCATCGCCAGCCGACGCACCGACGCTACTTATCCTGCAGGTATGCGGCCCGCGCGCGGCCGCAATCTACATTCAATACGAACCACGAACGAGATTATAGCTTCGGGCCCGTCCTCGCAAGCGTTTGCGACACACGCCACCAATCCGTAACAATGTGAGCGACCGATTTTTACCTGCCGACTTGCGGCACTTGGCTGAATTTGTCAGTACCACACATACGTGGTGGCGTACAATCCGGCTCTCCTGCGGCATTCAAATTTTATTTCACAAATAAATCATCAAGCCGACCTGACGTGAATAGTGACTCCGGGTTTTACCTGTCGTGCTGTCGTTCTTGATTGTTACACGTGTACACTCGTATCTAAACGCATATTTGCATGTTGGGAGGGCGAATGACGGAAAGGTAAGCGCAAAATTTCCAACTTCCAGCAGCATGAGCATGCTGCCTTGTTATGCGAACGTAGTACAAATTGTATCCAGTATTGTAAAACTACACACCTCGCATACTACGCATATGTGAAGTTATTACCACTACCAGTCATGGGAAACTGAAATAGGCGAAGACATTGGAGATGCGAATGCAACGCGAGACGAGTCGACCAACAATATGCTATTGCCAGCTAGAAGAACTTTTGTTATACAGGAATTTGAGATTCTAAAGCTTTACAGTCACAATCAGTCGATCGTAAACGCGCTAAAGAGCGAGCAAATTGAGGATCTCGACTCTGGAAAGGCTCTTTTTGTTCATTCAACTGATCGTGATGTCCAGCTTTACAGTTCTATAAAAGCACGGGCATCATTTGAGAAAGCAGAAAAATGCCGCATGCAGGGCAAGTTTCATCGCTCACAACTGAAACCGTGCGGTGTCGTTAGTGCGGTGGGGTCTTGTTAGTCGAAGCAATTGTGAATTTGGGCGCATAATTGCCCGCCGAACCAGCAATGAGGGGGCGGAGGGGGGCGCACGCAGCGAGTTTAAGCATGAGGGCTTAATTTGGGAAGATTTCCACTCGCAACTGCACCAATTGTTCCTCGCTGCGCGCGCCCGCACACGAACGCAAGCATTTCGCCGGGAGCCACGCAATTTATGTGCGCGGGTGAACATCGGCTCCGACAACTTCCTAACATGTCATAATAATTAGAGCCGTTTGAAGTGGTACGCCGCGCGCACGTGGCAAGTGCGCGATAAACCCCAGCCCCCCCCCCCCCCTCGATGGTACGAAAAATATAAAAACGCACACGCGGCCACCGCGAACCCTCGTTTGGCGTTTAACCGCCACTCCGCCTCATTGTCCGCGCTGCTCGAACAACTTCACACTCCACCCGATTGCTCACAGGGTTAATTTTATTTCCGTGTACATCTGCAATTCCCTCTCTCGAACAGCCAGACCCGCACTTCGCATGTGGAGTGTAAAACTACAACTTGTAAACAAATAGTTTGCCTTGCCAGGCATCGAAAGTAAGCGCAGCGTAAATGGTAACGTAAGTGGTAACGGGTAGAAAACGCAGCGAAGGGAAAGAAAGAAAAACGCGCGCACAACGAACGTGACGAACGAAAACGAAAAGAAACAATCATCCGGTTGTCTGCGCAGCGTTTTTTCACACATCCGTCAGACGGCTAGACGCACCAAGCAGATAGGCGCACAGACAGTGGGCCTTGTTCATCAGGCAGCCGTTAGATTCTTGCATTTTAATTTCATTACACCGGCACGGGTGTGAACCTCGCGCGGAGGAGTCCTCGCTGGCCCGCCGGGCAGATCGAGTAATCGAACCTTGAAAGCGACCAGAACTCGAGCGTCAGCTCTCGAGCGCAGAAGCTTTGAACAGCAAATCCACGAATTTAAAAAACTTGCTGCTTTGAATATGTATTTTGCAGGAATCGAGGAATGGAGGAACAAGGAATCAAATTGAAAATCCGCCACACCTTCGAGAAAACTCTGCCCAAAAATTGGTTTGGCAATAGTTCTGACCACTCTGGCCCTGGATACTTTCAAACAAGGAGTGACATCTGATAATTAGCCTGAATGCCTTCAGGCAATGTTTCCAACAGCACCTCGCGATTGCAGTAGAATTCCGCTGCGAATTGGAAATGCAATGCGCATTACGCCGTCTTCTTTTTTTGCAATAACAAAGAAGCATTGGTATTGCATGGGTATGGAGCGCGCGGCGAGCGCGATGAAGGAGCGTACGGCAACGGGGACGGCAGGTTTGGGTGTGTCGGAGAGCGCCGAAGTTCTTTCGCTCGCTCTCCATTCGCGGCTGCCATCGTTCTTCGTCCTCCGCCGCGCGCGTCGCATGGAATGCGAACCCCGCCACGCTAATGTTATGTTTTCATTACTCGCCATGCAATATATGCAACGTGCAATTCGATTGCCACGCCGAATGGGACATATTCATGCCAGCAACAGGCAAGCAGGCAACAGATTGGAATAACTTGCGAATGACGCACGGGGCACGGGCGAACGTGCGCGCGTAATAAGAGACTGAGGTAAGTAACAACGTGACGCGCGGAAAATGTCTGCGGAGGACAAGCACTGACAGAAGCAAAAGAGCCGGCGGGCACTATGGGAGGAAATGTGGGGAAATTGTCGGCGCAACGTGAAAGTGCACACGAGCGCGCGCGCACAGTGTGTAAATTACAAATATCTTGACAAATATTTAAACTCGTGTTGCACGGTGAGTACTGTGAGCATTCCTGCGAGTGTCGAGTTGGGAGTCGCGCACGCCTGTTGCATCGATGCACACGCATCTATCGCGAAAGCGGCGTGCAGAAAATCAAGTCGCCGAAAGAAACTCTCTCTTCACGCGTTTCTGCATTTTATTGCATTGCCGAGATTCCGAGAAAATTAAAAACGTAATTAACAAGTATACCCTCAATTAATTGCCATGGAAAATATCTAGTAACAATGTAACAAGATATGTATTTGTATTCATCTTAACTTCTTGGGGTCGGGTCAAAAGTCATACTCCAACTGTCCAATCAACGATTCAACGATTCAACATTTGAAGCAGCCCACTCCCAAAACCCGTAGGCTTTGATTGATACGCTCATTAATATTTAGGTGTAATTAATCGAAGCTCATCGGCAATTAAATAGTAACAACATCATTTCGTCAGTGGATTCCTTCCCATGGGGGGATTTATTATGAATAGAATAATGAATCGAATCCATTCTGTTCGCACAACTTCCCATCTTGTTCTTCGAGCATCCAACATGAAAAATGCTCGGGAATTTCTCTTGTATTCCGCTGGCGCTGAGCCGCTAGCCGGCCCGTGGTCTGCCTCTAAGAGGATCAGGAAGATAATGAATAAGTAAGAGGCTTTCCCAGCGAAGTAAAATGCTTGGCCGTTCTGACGTGGTGGAGGAAAACAAGAGATTTACGAGGGGAAAAATTATAACGAGTTTTCCCCTCGGATTAAATGCGCAGCAGAGAGGCAGGCTATGCACCCAATAAGGACATCATAAGAATGCGAGGATGCATAGATGTGTGTCGAAGCCGTACAATGAACTGTTCCACTGTTCGTGAGGCGCGATTTTAGTCTGCCGTCGCGTCTGCCTGCTGCTCACACTTGCTTGCATACTACTTACGTCTTACGTTTACGTCAATTACCGCATTGCATACGGCACGAAGCGGTCAAACGCAGAATCGCAGATAAATTACGCATTCGGTCGCATTATGTATGCCATGAAAATGGGAGCGCGAACGAGACGGCGTAATAGATCTTGTGAGGTGACACGACATAAGACAAAGCGGCTTGTCTTGCACGACAGCGAGTGCAATGAGCGAACGCAAAGACCGAATTCGTATTACCACTTCGACTTTGCATGCGGCTGGCCTCTGCATCGGAGTAAACAACAAACGAAGGGCGCAATCAATCGGCGGCTTATTAAATTATTTAGTCGAGCACGGAAAGGCAGGAAATGGAAGAAAAACCGGACAAAGGACTTGCGCCAGCAAACGAAATAAGGCTAATGCGTGTAATCGAATACTTATTAAGTTATCAACTAAATTGACCGGCTGCCAGCGGCTGCCGGGTTGCCGCACTGGGTTGCGCCACGCGAATCTACTCTGCCTTTGTACTTTGTACATACACAATGCATAAGAGGAATGAATGCCTTGACGAATATATAAAAATCAAATGTGCAGAAAATGCAGAAACGTGTCTAACATTTTGCTTTTTCGCTCTTCACATTTCACATAACTGTGGTAGTTTCTAGTTTGCATTTCGCGTTTCTCATTTTTCGTCCTGCCGCATGTTTAATTCATGCATCGCCGTAGTACGTACGTAATGCGGCATGAATATTATGCTACACATGCGAGTGTGTTTGCTCTGTTTTCAGGAGTGTTTAGAACGCGCCCGAGCATTAGCCTCCGATAGGCGTGATAGTGTCACAGGCTAATTTATGTGTTTATAACGAATCCTTGTTGGAGCTTTTAACACGTTCGCCAACATTTTCCATAACGCGTGCGGGCGTCTTACTCAAGAGTGTGTCGGCACTTGAAAAATCAATTTTCCTCACCGGCTAAAGTTCAATCAAAGTCTGCGGGGCCGAGCTCAAGAATCGTTTGAATGCAAATGCAAATTTCAGAGCACCCACGCCCCGAGGAAGCGCACACGAGGTTTTTCAGTTAGCCAAACTTCGCTTGGGAAATCCGCAACTGGTATCGTGATGAGCCGTCATTCGCGCCGCGGTTTATAGCTACCCCGCCCTGACCAGTGCAGCGTGGGTGAACGTCACCAGTCTTCGTTCGTTAGCTCCGCGAGACGTTGATTTCCCCCGTCGTGATTGAAATGCTTGATATCGCGAAAAAGCGGGCGAAAAACCTCCGTGGCCCGGGCCACCCCCCCCACACACATACACCGCGCCCGCAGGAAGTGTGCAGGAATGAAATAATAGTTGCGAGCCTGGCCGCGCGATAAGGAAACGCCGGCGGCCTGATGGCTTGAGTAGCAAGTCGTGTCGGCCGGCGTGACGAGGCCGTGGCCGGGGCGGCAAATATTGTGTGGAAAATACGAAAAATGCTTCGCGTGTGCCGCCACGTATGGACCCGCGCGGGGTGGCATTTTCTAAATGATATATGACCAGCGCTCCTGCCGCACTCCCGCTCGCAAGGCTTTTGAATCTTAAAAGTGTCCCAAATTGTATTATATACATATACCTATACAGGGTATAAATGAATTGGCAGATAAAATATATACGTGGCTCGATTCATTGATTAATTCATATTTCTGAGTAGAAAATCTTCATACAAAAATGTTCAAACTCTTTTCATTTTGGTCACACGCGGTCATCAAAGTTACGATTTTTAGGATATAAATATGCATAATAAATAACAAAATTCTTTGTCACTGCACAGCAGCTGTTTTAAAAATCGAACACTTCTGCAAAGTCAGTTTTCTCTTAAATAGCATCTAATCAGAATTATTAATGTTTTTGTAAACGTTGATTCAATTGATTTGAATTTAATTCAATTCAAAGTGTTAACCATTCGGGTTAAATGCTATTTAAGAGAAAACTGATTTGTGACTTTGCAGAAGTGTTTAATTTTTAAAACAGCTGCTGTGCAATGAAAAATAATTTTGTTATTATGCATATTTAATCCTAAAAATTGTAACTCTGATGACCTCGTGTGACCAAGCGAAGATTCAAAATTCTTTGTCTTTCACAGCAGCTGTTTTAAGGATCGAACACTTCTGCAAGTCAGTTCTCTAATCAGAATTATTAATTTCTTTGTAAACTTTGAGTTAAGTTAATTTGAATGAATTCAATTCAAAGCTTTAAAGTGTAAACCATTCCGGCTATATGCTACTTAAGAGGAACCTGACTTTTCAGAAGTGCTCGATTTTTAAAACACGTGCTGTGAAAAAGAATTTTGTTATTATGCATATTTAATCCTAAAAATTGTAACTCTGATGACCTCGTGTGACCAAGCGAAGATTCAAA
>JARJDQ010023445.1:0-14845 GCA_030264215.1 Geostiba sp. GC000077
GAGGCCGTCGTTATCGTACTCCTCGTCCTCGTAGCGATAGTCGCCGCCCCGGCGCTTCGCGAGCGTCTTTTCGCCGGATCGATGATCGCGATCGGCGTCTTCAGGACCATCGGCGTGATTCGCCCTGCCCAGGTCGTAATCGTCGTACAGCGACGTCAGGCTGATCTCGTCGTGACAATCGAAGTTGTACCACCAGTCGCATACCAAGTGCTTCTGGTTGAATGCGCTGCCCACCGGACAAAGGAAGGAAATCTTGGAGTATTCCGATTCGCATACGTGGAAAACCTATAAGAAAGCATTAGACGTAAGAGTATAATTAGGCTTTTGGTGCAATCTGTGGAATACCTGGCATTCCGTTTCGACGTCCGCATAGTATCCCCAATTAACGCGTCCTTTGCAGGAGAAGTCCGTCTTTGGGATGGACTTGTAGGTGGGATAATCGCGCTTCGGCTCGCCGGGTATCGCCTCGAAGAGTGCCCTCTCTGCATCGATCTCGTTCGAATTATCTGGATTCAAACTCTCCTCGTTAGCGTACTGATCAATCTCGTAGTCACCAGCTAGACGTTTGTGCTTCTAGTTGAAACAAATCCAAGATAAATGCGTTATTGTTAACTCTAGCTTATTCTAATTCATAAGAATTCAAATCTTTCAATGATGGCGAGCGCCATCTGGTTGCAAAGTCTTGAATGATGTATGTAAACAGCTTAAACTATATATTCATTTTTGCACTAAACCAAGTTACTATTCCCATTCTCAGTGCAAGACTGAGATTACTATGTTCTAAAAATGCAGTGCGCTTTTTGTTGTGATTTGTAGCTGAACTTGGGAGAATTAAGCTGGACACGGTCGTGACTATTTGCATGGCCGGTACGTTACTAGCGCCATCTGAGAGTCAGATTGCGAATCTAAAGTACTATTATGGCTTTTTCAGCTTTTTTAACTTAAACTTTTTTACATTATCATTAAAGACACCAACTTTAAATAAATAACTTACTGCTTGATAACTGTTATCACAGATTGATACACATATCACTAGAATCACTAATAACTTCATTTTTGAATATGTTACAATTTTCACTACTTGACATAAATTATTACAACTGATTAAAGCATCTTGGGAAGAGTTGAAAAGTAAAAGTTGTGCTAGAGACTAAGATGCACTAACGAAGAGCTTGCAATGAAATTCGTGCAACCTTTATATACTCGCTAGCAAATTGCATTCGCAAAGTTGGCGAAGAAAAAATGCAGCTGCGATTGTGCCGGCGAATGCGGTCGTGATGAAGTCGTGATGTTCTCGACGTGCACGCGCATCTTCTGCACACATTAGCTCACATTAGATGCACACTGCTGGGATGAGACGACGAAGACAAGCAGAACCAGCCAGAGAAGAAAGAAGTTTCGATACATCGCGATTGCTTCGCACAATCTTCTGCACGTCTTCAGCATGCCCAAGGTATCATCTTGCTTCTTCTGCAATCTGTGAACGCAGTGATTGCGCAAGCGGCGGTCGTTCACGATCGCGTCGCCAATAAAAGTTGACTGTTGACTTTTTATGCGTCGCGTAACTTATGCAGACGTCGTAGACCTTTTCAGCGGCAGCAAAACACACATGTACAATGTACATAACTGTACAAAAGGTGCGCATTGTGTGGAAAATGTTTTAATATGTTGTTTACGCAATTTTTAATTTTGGCAATTTCCGTTTTACTCCTCTTTCTTTTCTGACCAGAGAGAGCGCAAAGTTCATCAATGTTCGTGCTCGTGCCTACTGCGCGCTTGTTACGTTGTGTTGTTGAGCTTCTGGTAATTAATACGCGAAACAAACCCAGCAATTGCCCGTTGTACATTGCACAGTTTGTTAATTGTTACCTTCGCCCAACTTGCACTGTGATTAGTTCACAGACTAATTGTACATCGACATAACTATCCCATTCGACACTCGACAATATCCCTAGTTGATACATGCATATAGAAAGTGCTAACACCATTAACATAACATAACCTAACATGTAACATTTACGACAATTTCATGACTCTTATCGATTTCGTACGCTTTATGACCGTCTATAGTCTAAAGTGTGAAAATCTCCATCAGAAGATGGATATTAGCGTCACGAATCTCGTATAGTCCATAATGTACAGGGTGATTCTTTAATGGCGGAATTAAATTTCTTTTTAAATTAAAACAAAGGAATAATTAGAAACAGAATTGACAATGATACTTTACGGCTCTGTATCTTGGCCTTGAAGAACAATTTACCTCCTTTTTATCGGTAAATGTACTTCTTTCAAGACCATTAAAGAATCACCTTGTATAACAACGAATGGCAATATTCGATATTGCACGTTTTAGCATTTGTCAAATAAAGAAAAAAAAGCAGAGTTTTATTTGCGTGCAAAATGTCAACTGTTGCTGTTGTGTGGTGAGTGAAGATGCTCACTGTGTATTGACAGAAATACTTTTGAGCATTTGAGTATTTCAAGATTTGGTTGGGCAACATGTGCTGACAGCGAGGATGGCTCGGCGTTTATCACGTCCTTTGAAAACGTGGTAAACCAGTGCAAAAAGTGCAGAGACAAATAGGCGAGTGGAACGTGAGAATTTTCAACATATATTTAAAGTTATCACTCATACAAACTTTTGAATAACATTACACATTTTATTCTTGCTCTTTTCCTCGTAATATTTATTGTTGTTGTTTCCAATTAACTTTTTGTCCAAATCATTTTCAATTTCATATTTGCCAGTTGTTGTGGTCTTCCTTCTTGGTTCTTCGGTTGTGCAATTGTTGGTTATTATATTTAACGACGGCTCGTGTCGAACAATGACAAAGTTCACCGAGCGCTCGTTAAAGTAGTAAGCCCATAATACTAATGCTAATACTAAACTAACTAAATTAATTCTCTTATTTGTGCAAACAAGAAAATGCAAAGATGTTAAGATATGTTAAGATATAAAGTATGCTTAATGTAATGTGGATTTACACATTCGCACAATAAGACGCTCAAAAGTAAAGTAAACATAAACCGTGAAACGACCGTCTTTACTGACGAACTGTATACTACTGTTTTAGTAAATGTTGATGTTATCTGTTGGTGGAAATTGAACCGAAAATACGAAAATGAAGATAAATTGTGTTTTGTCATTGCTTGAGCGAAATGTCAGCGAATAAGTCAGACATTAGCAAACAATGTGAAAAACGCATTTTGCACATATTGCTAAGAAAAATGTCCTTGCTATTTCTGTGGCTTCTTGGAGAAACTACATAACTCCACTTTTCGAAAAAAAATGAGTTTGCGAGCAAATCGTCAATGCTTGAAAATTTTTCCATAAGCAGCAATGTAAATCTCAAAAACATGAAAAGTTGAGTTATAGTATGTGCAACATTACATTCGTAGACGAAGGTGAAAGATAGGCTAGGAATAAAACACATCTTGTAAAAATCCAAATGTATATTTGGTTGCCTATCATTTTACACTACAAAAATAAAAAAGAAACAAAAGACATATGCATAATTTGATTTAAGCATTTCAGTAATATTTAGCAGAGAACGACGTCTTTCAACATTTATTGGAAGAGCTAATTGCAAAGTTTGTAAACATTTTGCCAAATAATAAGAAAAAAAGTTAATTGGGAAAAAATGCATATATTATTCGCGTAGGTGAATGAAAAGTGAATAATATTTACTCTTCATAAACTCCAAACAGTACTTGCAGCACATCGATAAACAATTAAGGAATAATATTATTTACCTCCAGATCATATCTTTACAATACATATACAAGTTACTTGAACAAATAGAATTGTTGTCATTTCGTGATGTATTATACCAGTATTATTGATTGAACAGCGGCGGAAAATGTTGGATAAACATCTATATTAGTTTGCTCATTGGTTGCTGATCATCATATAAATGTGGATCGCGATTTCATAATTTCACTCAACAACCAACACTCAGAGCGAATATTTAATACATTTATTGCAAATACTAGAACTGAAAATGGAGTTTGTTAAATATTTATTAACAATTTTATCCACATGCAGCGTTATTTTGATTATCGCGGTGCAAGCAGCTGTTTATAATCCATCTCTGATACTATTAGACCCACATGGATAAAAATGTGTGAGTTTCCAATCATTTAAAAGATAAAGTTAAAACTTATTGTTTTCGTGGTATTTATTTCATATTTTAGTTCAACAGGAAGTGAATGAAATCGAATCGCACAAGAAAATATCTAATAACTTATTTCTATTATTATACGAAAGCTTAATGTAATAAATGGCAAGAAATAAAATTAATGTAAAAATGTTAATGAAGCAATTATTGCACTAATATTGCACTTTCTCAATGTTTGCTGTAACATTAAACACAGACCAAATGTAAACAGGCGAAATATGTATAAAAAGGGAGGCATTTCTCTGATATATTAACCATTCCACAAAATCGTTCCTTCTGTCTATTTAATTTTTTAGAGAATTAAAAATCTCGTTCCAAGGATGTTGTTCAAAGTAATCTTGGCAGTACTTTTGTTGTTCGTTTTGTCGACGATTGCTGTGCCAAGTTGGTATGCTTTTAATGAAAGTAAGTCGTACTATTATTAAATCCTTTGGGTTGTGGATTATTCGAGATTTGATTGCAGACCCAAATGAAAACGGAAATCACTTGGGAATCGGTGCCTCCAGAGCTTGGAACTATGTGAATCAACCTCCTGGCAAAAAGTGATTTTTATACATCAGAAGAAGAAATTATTGAAGACATTATTGTTGTTATTGTTGTTGTATAAAAGTTTAAAAAATGGATGAAAATAAATTTTTAACATGAAAGTGTTTATTAACTTGCAGGTGATTTATATACAAATTCATTGCAACACATTCAGACTTTAGAATCACACAAAATAAATAAATAATTAACACATGCACACATACATTTATCATTTTATCTCACCTCACTACCTCACTCAAAAAGTCACATTCATTCTTTACTATACCTCATTCATTATCAAATATCAAACATCAAACATCAAACATTAAACACAACAACAAGGTTCACGTTGATTTCCATTTTGGAATTGTAGCTATGGCTATTTATTGATAGATGGCGCGACGCCTCCTCTCCTCGTGTCGAATACGCTTGATAATCTTAGCGATCTCAGATCGCGGTATCTTCTCGGCTTGGCGGTTGAACACCGGGAACTCCTTGTCGTCGAACCAGGACGCTCTCGCCAGACCTTCGGCAATGCGCGGATTCTTGTAGAAGTCGTTGGTGAGCTCTGGCGGCAGTTGAGCGTCGCGCGCAGCATTGGCCACCACCACCGGGTGGGCAAGATGGCGCGGATCCATCGTGTTCGGTGCGTACGCAACGCCCCCTGGCGGCGAGTTCATCACATCATAGACTAAGTTGTAATGTTGCGCACTGGCGCAGGCAACCAGAAGGAGGATGGCAAAAGTAGAAGACATTTTATTTCTGCAAAAGTAAAAAATAAAAAATAAAAAAATAAAAATAAAAAAAATGTTACTGCCTTATTTCATAAATAATAACTATTGAGCTGTGACATTCCAGCTGACGACTGTTTTTTTGATGTTAATGACATTTATGTGGGTTAAACTCATTGTCCTTGCCATAGGCGTGTATAATAGCAGCGCTTCAACGGTTCAATGTCAAAATGCACCAAAACAGGTATATCGATCACAACGCTCGATATCGATAAGCGATTTGGCATTGAATAGTTTATTCACTCAAAGCAGGAAGTGCCGTGAAACACTCCTGCAGAATCGTCGCTTTGCTCAAGGATATTCCTTTCTCTTCGCTTGTAATGCGTTCATTTCTTTTGCTCTAAATTTAATTGCGCGCAGTGGCAAAAAAAGCACGAGTTAAAAAAAAAAAGTGAATTCA
Source organism: Geostiba sp. GC000077 (assembly GCA_030264215.1). Lineage (NCBI taxonomy): Eukaryota > Metazoa > Arthropoda > Insecta > Coleoptera > Staphylinidae > Geostiba > Geostiba sp. GC000077. The sequence continues at coordinate 5,895 of JARJDQ010023445.1, forward strand.
TTACATTTGCATTTTATGCGTTTTTATCAAAAATCTAATCCGATATTGTCAATTTAAATCTGTGACACGGTGACACCGTAAACCATTGTGTGCGGGTGCGCATGCGCACAGGGGTTGACGTAATCCAATTTGTCATCCTTTAAAGCCTTTTCAATTGCATTCATAATGCGAACTCCGGAATTTTGCACACGCCAGCGCCATGTGCATGCTAAAATAAGCCCAGGGCATTCGAAATTTGAAACTCGCAATGCACAATTCACAATTCGCAATTCGCAATTCGCAATTCGCAATATGAAATTAACACACGGTGCACATGTGCCGAACGTAAATATTGTTTATTATAATTTACTTTCGACCTACGTTCCATCCAATTTTGCGTGCCTATTCATAATATTAACAATTCAATCGCATATCGAATTGAATGCATTCCAATCAATCAATTTATGATAAATGCGCTTTTTCTATGCATGTGCTCGCGTCGCGATCAAAGAGTAGTTTTTAGCGCGTAAATATTTACGCGGGAAATTATATTATCCCGCGTAATTTTAGTGAATTGCATTTTCAATGATTAAAACATTAAACATTTCGACTGCCGAACAACACAGTAATAATTAACTATTTATAACTGGATATCGTATTTAAGGGACGACATTCTATTAGCCACCTAGTGGCAGTTTTCAGAACTTCTAATCTAAGTTTTTAATGTATCCCGATTTGAAGGACCATTTGAGTGTACTTTGAGTGTATTTGTTTACTTACAATGCGCTGGTATGGTGCAAACACGATAATTCTTTCACGATAATTCGATATGCTTGATTAGTGCTGACTGATGTTGTCATTGCGGCTGCATTCGGCTTATATATCGGCTGGGTGCGTTATCCTTGCTCTTGGAGCGCGGGTCGACGGTTGGCAATGTTACTCACCTCCACAGCGCCTCCACTTCATTATTGCCGGGTACCCGGGTGCGACGTAATACGCGAGTCTTTGCGCTTGTAACATCCAATTTCAATTCAGATTCTGGTTCCAGTATCCAATATCTAGATCTAAACATTTCACGCTAGCAACAAGCACCACTCTAATAGTACCTAGTGAAGGATATGGTGATTTTACTAGTTAGTGTTTGGTGTCTAATTCTAACCTAAACCGTTGCATTCACATGCGTGATGATGTGGTTGCCTACCTTAATTTAATGTTTGTCATGTGTGTCGGATGTATAGTTCAGAAGAAAAGGAGGCAGAAAGCCTTGGAATCGAATAACACCTTCCGTTTCCTGTTCCGGAATTGCAATTCATTTGTACTTCTGCTCTTCCGGTTTTCCGATTTTCAAACGAAATAAAAAGCAAAGTATGTTGCTCAAACACAACGATTAAAAATAAAAAAAATAAAAAGCAAATTTATACAGTGTTATTTTTCCTGTGTTGTATTTTGTTGTCTTTTCTACAGTCTTGTGTCAAATGTTAAGTGTAAAATGCTTGGGGGGCATTTTGAACAGTGTACAGGTTTATTTCTCTAGCTATTTGTATTCCACACATATTTTTACTTTTTCTCTTTTCTTATTGCTGGAGTAGCTGCAGCTGTAGTCTGTAGTATATTGTTCTGCTCAGAATGCTCAACTCAAGCAGTCAGTCAGCTCGCCAAGTCGCCAAGGTAAGGTCGAACGCCTTGGCGAAGCAACGAAACGGCGAAACAGAAACAGAGTCAAGGACGCTGTCGCCGACTATGACGAGCACATACATTTCGCCTGCTCTCGTTTATTCATACACCTGTACGTTCTACACCTATTCCCTCCAATTGTACGTTCGCGTCAAAAAGAATCCTCCAGGTTATATCGCTATTGGTATTGTCTACGTTAATCAAGTAAACTCTTATTTAAAGGCGACAGTTCTTACTTCATACTCAATTGCATTAAAGTCAATAAATGGCAAACGTTCAATTGTACGGAATAGTACCAAAAATGTACTAAATACTTACCTTGCAAGTGCAAGCAATATTGCGTTAAATTTCGTAATGAAATACTTCAAGTTTCAATGACTTCTTTCAATGATTCTTCATTATTCTTAAATGTTTATTTCCTTTACTTCCGTATTGATATTTGATTGATTTATGCTTTGATTTAACCTTCTTCTACTCCTCCCATCCGTTTAGTCATTTGCAAATCTTTGTGTTGATTGTTTTAAATTAAGATGTTAAACGTATCCGTCTTTATCAAAGAATGTACAATTAACAAATAATAGTATTTCAATGAACAGTTTGATTTTATAGGTCTGCAGGTTACTAGGCAACAGGCAAATGTTCAGTCTTGAGTCATACTTAGCCTTTAGCCTTTTGTCTTTAGTCAAGAACGTTCGTTAACATTAAGCATTAAATTGTTGCGCAAATATTCGTTACAGATGTTTTGCGTAATATTGTGCTAATCAATTCACCGGAAGCTTTCCGAAGACAAACAAAATGTCAAGTATAAAATTTGCACAAATCCTTATTTAAGTCTGTTTTGACTTCAATAGAATTCAATGTATATTAAGTTGCCTATGTTGTACATTTGAGTGCGATCATTTTTTTGTTGTTTTTTAAACAATTCTCATTCTGTTTCTTGGCAAATTATTGATAAATAAAATTAAAGTACTACGATTATCCTTGATTGGCTTGTTGTACTGTAGGAATGAAAATTAAACAACAACCTACTTCAATTCCTCAAACTTGTGACAAACTCTAACTATAACTATATGCTACGCCAACAGTATTGCACACTTGTTAGTTGAAATGAGTGAAACTAATGCTTGTAAGCAGCGTAGTATCTACCTCGCTGCTACCAACTGCCAACCGGCAAGCGGCGACGATAAATAACTCAGGACGCAGGATTAGACGCGACAGGAGGCGCGTATATTTCATTTCGCGGCGCGCATTATCATTATTCCATTAGGATGCTCACTGTGCTCCCGCCCGTCTCTCCTTGGCGTCACATACCCGGTGAATCGAATTGCCATCGCCATTCGCCTTCGCATTCGCGGAAAGCTTTTCTGACTCGCGTCTTCCAACGTTTTGCATTTGTACCTAGGTGTCTTAATGTTCCACCGTTCCACGAAAAGCTTTCACTTTAGGTTAGGTTATTGTGTGGTAGCTTTTCCCAAGACATGTTTGCACTAGTTCCATCCAGTATAGTATATCATATCAACTTGTACTTTCTCCTTGATTCACCTTTCTAAATATACACCATTTGAATATACAGGGTGTTTTATGTTTTTAGGGGATGATAGTACACCTAAAACAATGTCAATAAATCAAAAATTGTATTTTATTTTATTTTAAAAATTTAAAAAATGAGACGGTTGATTTTTTTGTTTATCGGCTTCTTTTAAGGTGCAGGTACTATCATCCCTTAGAAGGATACACAGAAGACCGTAAATACCCAGTATACAGGGTGTGTTTAAATATTTATGGTTTTCGGAGAAAACGCGCTCAACCGCTAAAGAGATGCAGCACGTAAAGCTCTTATACTCATTTCCAAACACTCTGTATATGAACTGAAGGCAACACAGTTATGTATATGAATATAATACGGTTGAGAGTCGCGATTCGTATATCGTGTTCCCCCTTTCCGTGTTCCATCGCACAGCCACGGCGGTGCAGAGCTTTCCAGCTGCTTTTGTACTGGCAAACAGCGCGCGAAAGCTTTGTGCGTATATTCCATCGTGAACCATGACCACGCGCACAATGCGCCTGCTCCCCGAAACTAGCGCAATACAAACACAACGCCGAATCGAAAGCAAAATAGAAAATACAAGCATTATGGTTTACCGCCCCATTGGGCACATTGTCCACTCGAAACAATGACAATATTTTATTTATCATTTAATCGACTCGACATGCGATTAATCACAATGCTCAAAGCCATGGCAAACAATACCAGCACCTGTGCTAGTCCCACGCGATTCTATTTGAAGCGGCATTAACTTCTTTTGGCGTTAGTTTAAATATCAACCGCTGAGGATGCAAATTTATGTGGATGTGAAATGGATGTGCACAGAGAGTGGATGAGAGGGCGCGGACAGACAGAAGCGATAAATTCCAAGGACGCGCGTCGTCGCCGAGTATATATTGCTGTGTGTTGTGTGTGTTTGTTCATGTTGGGAAGGGGGCGGGAGGACGTGTTAAAAGGACGATAATTCAAAGCGAAGCGTGAACTCACGCGAAACAACTCGTGACGTGTTACGTGTTACCAAGGGGCACTAGTTTGTTTGTGGCATCGTTGCACATAAAGTTCCATTTTCCACCATCACCCAACCACTATCATCATTTCACACCGCAAACTAGTAAATACAGAAAATATGTGTACATAACGTAACTAACCATATTTTGGTTGTTTGTAGACATTAGCAATAAATAGGTTTTTGGCGGAACTAATTCCAACAAAGATGAGGACTGCATTTTCTTTAATTCGTTGATGGTATCTTTTTGACATACTAATAGTCTAGAGAAATCTATGCATGCAAAGTGCGTTTAGCGTTAAATTTAGCACGGATTGTCAAATAGATAAAGTCAGTCTTCCCCCGGCGCCTCCACAAACACGAATTGTTAAAGAGGCGTAGTATCAAATCGAGACATAACTAATGTTTTTCTTCCTGACTATTATCTATCAATGAATCACATTTCATCTTTATCAGACTAAAATGTTTGACAACTATGAGCCGTTTGTCCTTAGTTTCCTAGATTTCGATTCTTTTAGGTTTTTTTAGCCAACCACGTGATTTTTTTACTAAACGCCCAATAACTCAAAAACGAGAACTATCACAATTATGAATCATTGTTGGGAAGAGCGTGAAATTTCCTTTAATTTTATATCTGTAGTACATGTAAGATGCAACAAAAATCAAAAATATACCGCTCATTGGCGAGAGAAACAAAAATTTATTTTGAAAAAATAATTCGCAATTTTCAAAGAGCAATAACTCATAAACGTACATAATTTGAAATAAAATTTTCACCGGGGCAAGTTGTCAAATTTCGTGCCCTTCCAAGCAATGCAATTGCATGTACAAAATGTTAACAAATACATTACGTAATTAACAAATATATCACCATAAACACGTCCGTAAAATAAAGAATGATGGTGGAGGCGCCGTGATTTGAAACTTTGTGCAAGAAAGAAAACGCATTTTGCATGCTCAGATTTTTCTAGGCTTTTAGTATGGTAACAACGTACTATATGAACGAACTAAAAAATAAAATCCCTGTATTTATAGGAATTAGTTCCTCTGGTATAAAATATCCAAATTTGAAAAATCCATTGACATTTCCTTTGTTTTAAAATAGACAACTCTAATTCCATTCGACCTAAATATACACGGTTAAAATTGGTTAATTTTTATTATGTGTGTTTTTACTTCTTTGGAATTGTTTCACGCTTTTAAATTGGAAATAGTTCAAAGTGCAGAATAGAAACGAGAGGAAACGAACTCGGAAAGCGTTCCCATCGCGAAAATGCCCAAAATGCATGCGACTCGATTGAAATATCAATGCTATTACAAAGCCCTCTACATTTCCTGCAACGACGAAGACAATGTAAAAGATGCAAAACAAACAACACATTTTAACGCATTTCAACATTTGTTTAACAAGCTTTTTATAAACATCCCAGATTATACAATTATTTCATGCACAACAGCTTTTTTTTCATTAATTAAGAAAATACGAAAAAGCACTAGAGGACAAGGACAGGCACAAGAAAAATCAACAGAATATAAAAAGGCTAATTAACTCAGTTCTGTTTATTTTTCCACTCCTTCACTCCTTCGCTCTTAAGGAATGGAGATAATTAGCTCTCATTAGCACGCCGCAAAAAGAATTTAAGCGTTTTTTTGTTCATAGACGGCATTTAAATTCCCGGGCCCCAAAGAAATAAATTGTTGTCGAACTGAGTTTTGGGTATAGGTTTAGGTGAAGGTTTAACTTTTGAAGAGTTGCAACTGCTCAAAAACGCTTTGGAGCTGGGATCTGAGAATTTTCCCAATTTCGCAAGACTTTGCGTCGCTTCAGAGTTTCAGTATTCCTTGAATGCTGCACTCTTTTGCATTGAGGAAATCAACGAATACTGAAGCACGAATTCGTTGAAGTCGAAGAGTGTGCGGAAGTCACTGCTGAAAAGTTGCGAACTTCTGCGCTGCGCCCGAAAGTTTACGTTTGAACACGATGGCGATGTGTTCAAATGTTAATCGTTCCGGAGAGAGCAGCGAGCCAAGAGTTTATCAGCAAATATTATTTTTACGACTCGCGCATCCAAAGTTCATCATCAAAGCGCCAACTCTTAATTAAGTAACTAACTGGTTTTTGTAAAAATGTGCTTTTGACTTCGAAACGTTGCCGTTGTTGCGCTGAATTGGCATGTCAGTGTCAAGATTTTCATCCAGCATCCTGTTCATCGGCTGTCATGCGTGAAGCGTGCAACGCGAAGTTATTCATCACTTCCGCTCATTTGGGCTCTCTTTTCGCGTCACATTTAGCCATCGCCGAAGCCTTTTGCACTTTTTGTCCTTCAGCCCTCCAGCGCGTGCGCTGCGCGTTTTGTATCGCGGCGGTTCATTCAGCGCTTGGGAAATCTGTGCGCTCGCGATTCTGCGAATCGTGAAAACTCTGCGGCCCTGTGCATTCATTCGCCGGCCATCTATTCACCCTCGAGCGCTGCCGCGCTTTGCCATGAAAGGCCTGAGAAATAAAGTACATACAAATGTACCACGTTTAATGCAACGTGATGGCTGTACAGTGAAAAGTGCAGTGTTTGAACATGCATGAACATGAACTAATTCACGAATATAGGGTTTGTGCACAAAAAAAAATTTTCCCGGCGCATCCACTGTATCTACCTTCACATTTACCTATACGCTGCTGGTGGAGGCGCTTACAAAGGAAAATTTGCGCGATGCTGATTTATGTCATCGCCCACAAAAACCCCAAGGATATTGAATTTATGTTGACGAGGTTGACGCTTGTTATTTGCTTTTTATGCTTCTGACGTTTTGACAGTTTCTTTAATCGCTATAATTTTTCTTTTTGTTGGCATCGACTGAGGGAAATATTTGCGTGCAAATAACAACGAGTTTTATGTTTTGGTACTACATAGTTTTGTTCACGATCATGATCGTGATAACGAGCTTGTAGCCCCCGAGATCGTATCACGATATTTGGAAAAATCCCCAGCGCCTGAAACTAGTTCTTTTCTCGAACACGGAAGTCGAAAATAAAGGGTGCATGTGAACGCTCACGTTCATGCTGTTGTTAGAGGATGGTTCGGTGGGATTTTGCTTACTTTGTGATTGTCGGCGAACGGAAACACGGCGCGCGACTGTGCGAGCATTATTAGAGGGTGGTTAAGGGCTGTTAACGTTCGGGGCGCCGCGCCCGCACTCGTATAGAGACATTACGATAATGTGCGTATTATGATAATGGCGACGTGTTCCGTTCCGAATTTCAACATCCACTCGATGGAATACGGTTGGCGAAACGCAGTTTCTGGAAACTGGGAGCGATCAGCTCCGCCCACACCCCGCCTAACGCATGCGCAATAAGCACGGGCAAGATTTTAACGAATGGTAATTAACTTGTCACTAAAAATCAGCTTCAGTCTTATCAGTGATACAGTGTACACACTCTGGCTATTCTTCTCTCCTTGAAATTCAAAGTATAAAATTCGATGTCTTAACATTAAATACGTTAACAATGCCCATCAGCACAATACGGCAACAAAAACGCCAGGAAGTCGCCTCGACCCGAATCGAATAAATTTGTTACAAATACTACAATGGAAACCAAAAACAATTTGATAAGGAAAAAGCGAATTGGAATGGAGAATGGTGCGCAGCGCAACATGAGAGGAATTTAATTTAAAGGCGTATACAATACATAATATTTTCATAATATTTCGGTGACGGTGGCGGTACAAACGAAGACAATGAAATTTAATTAAAACTGTTTAAAAGCGCGTTTTAACATGGCAATAAAATGCGCGTATTTATTTGTAATCATTTCATTTAGTCTATAAAAGGCGAATTTTGAGGTGGAAAAGTTTTTGCCTTGGTTGTGTTTGCGAAACACACAATTATTTTCTGTTGTCGTGCGTTTTGCGTAGGAGTACAAATGATTTCTCATGTTTGCATTCGCAACAAAAAGAGAGAAAAATAAATGCATATAACTACCGTACTCTGCTTTTCCATTCTATTCCATTTTTTTGCGAGGAATTTTACCTCGTATTTTTCCTTTATTTAGATTCGTACTAATTTCTTACTAATTTGACGAAATTCGACTGAAAATCCTTTATATTTTCCGAAGACCTACTCGTTTTTTAGTGTCCTTTCAGATTCTGATAGACAAGAAGGCGTTCTTTAAGAGGCATGTCGTCCTATCCCATTCAGATTCCTGGAAGTGCGCAAAAATCCACTTTAAAAAGTTTTCTCGAATTATTTTGATGATTTGGCGATTTCTGAGGGAAAATCCTTTATATATTCCGAACGCATACCCCTTTTTCAGAATCCTCTCAGATTCTGATAGGCAAGAAGACGCTCTTTAAGATGCATGCAGTCCTATCCCATTCAGAGTCACGGAAGTTCCCATAAATCCACTTTATAAAGTTATCTCAAATTATTTTGATGATTTGGCGACTTTCGACAGAAAATCCTTTATATATTCCGAACGCGTACAGGTTTTTTCAGTATCCTTTCAAATTCTGATAGGACAGAAGACGCTCCTCAAGATGCACTATGTCCCAACCCCCTGAGGGCTAGGGAAGTACCTCAAATATGCATTCTAAAATTTTGATATTTTCTTCTTCATTTTGATGACATGCGACGGAAAATCCCTCATATTGTCCGAACGCGTGTTCTTTTTTGAACTTTCCTTGCTGATTCGGATAGCCAAGAAGACGCTCTTCAAAATGCACTAGGCCATAACGCACTCAGGGCTAG
>JARJDQ010023453.1:0-17284 GCA_030264215.1 Geostiba sp. GC000077
TATTGTAAAACAATATTATTATTACTACGTTTATGCTTTTATTAATTCGAATTATATCAAACGGATTTATGATGTTTTAAAGGTGCTCGCACATTGAGGCGGCACCGCGCGGTGCGCATTTTTGCGCTTTGATAGTTTGTATGCATGTAAAAGGGAGGCCGCCCATCTTCGAGAGGCAGTGCGCAGCATTTGAAACATTTGCATACTTGCAAACGGTAAGAGCAAAAGTGCGCGCCTAGCGACGCCGCTTCAATGAGTAAGCACCCTTAAAACAACCTAAATCGGTTTAACATAATTCGAATTGAAGGAAGCATAAACGTAGTATATGATCATTCGAAATATGGTAACATAAATATGAACAAGATATGATTGTATGACGGCATGATTTGATCCTAGTCAATGAAGTTCCCGGGGCGGGTAGAGTGGAGTCTGCCGAGGTTCTAGGAAACTATAGGAAAACTCTTTTGTCTCACGGAATGGTCATGGCACGACCGCAACGGCGGCGTGTAATCGTTCCGAATCCGATAGCTTTTATATCGGAACGCCGCGCGCCGCTGCAATAACCTATAAACAAGCGGGGACAAAGCCATCCAACTCGTGCATTACATCCGACATTAATTGTCTGTCCTGCTCTACATGTGTAGGACACGCGTTGCGACGTCCAACCGCCGCCATCGCCATCGCCCTTAAAACACCAGCAAAACAAAGCATACCTAGGTGCAAGGTATATGAAAACCTTTCAAATATACTCAAAAATACTCAACGGAAGACGTGAAGTCGTGAAGTGTGAGTTGCAACTCAAATTTATTTATATTTTTATTTGAAAAATGTGACACAGGAAAACCACGTCGAGATCATTTATAATATGTTGCCCTCAGCCAGAAATAACGCAATGTTTCAACATGTGTAAAGGATGTGTTGGTTCCTACAAGAATATGTTATACCTACACAAAACACACATTAAGAAGCGATCTAGCAGGAGCTGCGGAGCGTAGCGTACAATGCAGATGAAGATTAAAATCGATAGTGTAGTTATTTTTAAAGGATATTTTGTGAAAAAAGGTACATTTTTGAAAAGGTTATTCTTCGAGTTATTAATTATTTAAGGCTTTGAGAATCTAGACTCATTTCTATCGCGACTTATGGACAGAGAACCCGATAAGTCACAGAGTTGAGAAAATTCAAAATTAAATCATTTTTTACGGGGTCAAAAGGGACATTTAAAAATCGGTAAAATATTTCTGTAATAAGGAAAATTCTGCAATGAAAAAATAATAAAATGACATGAGACGCCGGACGTTTGAACACCATTGTACGCTCCGCTACGCTAGACGCTACTCCTGCGCCTTCCACACAGCACGTCTTCATAAAAATATCGGCTTTATGTATGATATACTTTGTAATGTAATTGTTGATTCTGCAGTTTTGTGTTGTGTTCTTTTGGTGAGAGTAGAGTCGTTTTTCCGACACACCTAGCGATACGCCGAGCGCGAAAACGCAACTGCTGTCGTCGGCCGTCGTTAAGCCAATAATAGCTCGCGGCGTTTTCCATCTTTCCGCTCATATATCGATCGGTGGCGGCGGCGATGGAGACGATGAAGACATGCCCCACACCCAAACCAGCAGGCAAACAGCGTTGGCGTTTAGGCGAAAAATTTGGCGCAAAATCAAACAAAATCTTCCACGTTTGATCAACACTCACCGCAGGCAGCATGCCGCAGCGCACATCGCACAATAATAATATTGCTTAAAGCTTAACTTAAATCATATCATAACCTCAATTGCGAGCGTTTTATGAGTTGACAGCTTTTTCAGATGATGGTCAAGAAGTAATCAATGAAATCTAGCGAGTGCTCAATAATATAACGCCAAAAACAAACTCATAAAAGCCGTCATGTACGCCGCACTTACCAGCCACGGAACGCGCGTAATAAAATATTTCATCGTTCGTTTATGATGAGAAACAAACTCATCAAATGCAACAAAGCGCGGCAGTAAAATCGGCGCCCTGCCTTCGCCACCTTGTTGCCTGCCGTCCGCAGTCCGAGCGAATGTCATATTGATTCCTCGACTTCGCATACACATGCAATGCGATTGCGATTGCGATTGCGACACACTGTAGAGTTCCACTTTGATGAAATTGCGACGACGACTACGACGCGGCCCCTTCTGAGGCCCCGCGAGCAATTGATCATCATCGCAGCCGAGGGCCCATCCATGGCGGGAACTGACAAGTGTTTGCCGGGTCAATAGCGGCAATCGGCGGATTTCAATTAGAAACTCGTATTTGCACTGCTCTCGTTATGATTTCATATCGGACACACGGCCAGCGAGCCGGCCGCGCATGGCAAACAAGCGCGCCAGCGAACGGGCGAGACAATCTCATATGCCACATGTTTGCCGAAGACATTTGTTACTCGAGCATGCCGTGCCCAGCCGGGGGGAGAAAAGAGCATTTTCCTCGCTTGCACAATCCGGATTTTATGTTTGTGTTGACCGTTGACGTTATTGTGAAAATATTGCTTCAAAGAGCCTCCAGCAACAACCTTTCAATATTGATGAGTTTGATGACAGATTACACTGGATGACTGGATATTTGACGGAGCCTTTTCTACCCTTCTATCTCTTACTAATAAATATTCAACGCTCCTCCATTTTCCCAGAGCAGATATTTTTTTCTTCATATGATATGCGTGCGTAATTAATAGGGCGTTGTTTGACGTCTTTTGTAAAATATTATCAGTTCGTGTTTCACGGATACGGATGCACTCAACGAGCGGCTACCGCCGTACTGCGCAAGAAGAACATCACAAAGCGAAATAAAGCAAAATAAACAGCGTAATTGTATCATATTTTAAAGCTAATTAACGTGCTTCGTTATGTATTGTGTATCGAACGGGCGCATGCCTTTCTGCCATCGCTGCAATTTTGTTTTGCTTGCTGTGTGCATTGCAATGTTCAGGTGTATTCCTCCTGCTGTGCAGTGTGCACAATTTCTTCACTAACGATGCATTTGTTCCCCTTACTTAGAACATTTTCCATTCCACAAACATCAACATCAACATAAGTTCGTATTTTTGTAAAGAAAGAAATTTCGTTTTTATGCTCACCTGTACCTGAAACATGCTTGTATGTCCTAATTCTAGGACCAAAAATAAAAAATAAAACTGTAGGTATATGAAATTAAAAGAAACTTTGAAAAGCCCAAGGGCAAAAATGGAGTACGCTTGAGAACTCAATATGTGTACGAAAGTTACTCCAGATCGTTCTCAACAACGTTGCACGCATTAGGAACGGCATACAGAGTGACCCATTTATCGCGTAGACTTGTTCAGTGATATGCTAAAAAATATATGTTTTTCTTTATGATAAGTTAAACTTCTGAGAGTTATTTGCAATTTTTTTGAAGCCTCCAAACGGTCAAAATAAAATTGCAAAGTTTGCTATGATTCACACTACAAACCCTTCTACCATGCTAAAACCTGTTGTAGCACTCATCGGATAAAATTTCAAACTTCGTCATTTTTTTAAACCGCTAAGAAGGCTTCAAAAAATCGCAAAAAAATCTGTTCACAATTTTCGCGAAAGTTCATGTTCACGAAGAACAACATATATTTTTTTTTCAGCATACCACTGAACAAATCCATTCCCCTGCAGGAGTTGTTTAGGACCATTACATAGTGTGCGAGAAAAATATTGTTTTAAATGTCCTCTTCTTGTGAATTGAGTTAGAGGAGTAGAACTAATTCATATACATCGTAAATATTGTAAAATTCAATTCCTCTTTGGATATTATCAATAATTTAAAAATGTCAATTGAAATAGTTAATAAATTTAATAATGGTTCATTTGAATAGATTTTTTCAGAGGAACTGAGCGATAAATGGGAGCGAGGGCATCGAAACGCTTTGTTTCGGCCCCACATACGCAATGTACTATATTGAAATATTTATGAGATTACCCATTATGCCCTGCAATTCTATTAAAACAAGTGTTTGACAAGCCGAAAGATACATTTTTAATATCGCCAGCAGTTGTCAGTTCGTGTGTGGCGTTCGAATATGCAAATGGCGGCAGTAATTAGTAAAATACTTGTTGAAACGTTAGTCTAACGTTATTCAAATTTCCCTACGCGCCCATTATATTTATTCTATTATTACCATTCTTATTGCAATTAATATGTGCATTTGAAATCAACCTGCGGCATCTTGCCGCATTACTTACGATTATCATTAACTCACCGCGGCGGCGGCGCAATGTGAACATTTGCTCGGTACACAATTATATTAGGAAGGCACACACCGCACACATACCCGCTTTAAGTTGGGATTTCAGCTATGAGTTATGTGCGCTTTATTCAAAACCCACCGGCATACAATTAACAAAAATTTACAATTCGTTATCCGCAACTTATTTACGAACTAATGTAACGCGCATGTCGGTACATATGGCATACCAGCTACAATATTATGGGAGTATGCGCTTGCTTTTATTCCATGCCAATTGCTCAAGCACATTATAATAAATATTTCGAACGTACTGCTTCTATTTAAATATTCACTTTTCTAAATTACACAAAATAAAGTAAACAACCGCATCGCATAGCGGTGCGCGGTGTTGGTTGCTTTATTATTTGGTCTTAAATTTAATTAGGACTTGCTTTTGTTGGTGAAGTATTTGCATAGTTTTTGTCTATGAGAAATGTTTCATTAGTGGGCCTTCTCTTGATGACTGATGAGTAAACGTTCAAATTGACATAATATATTATTTGGTGTCTTCTCTCGCAATTGCTTTGAAACCACTTGAAATTGTTCACTATTTGCACAATTTGCACATTTCATCGTCGAAAGTTTCAACAATACTCATTTCAAGCATTCTCATCCAATACAATATCCATGGCAGTACAATGTAACAACGATTGTCTATATTTGGGATATTTTATATTTGTCATGTGTTTATTTTGACTTTCATAATCTCGATCTTTGTACAAATGATGGTGGAAAAAAACCCTAGCCCACACACGTTCCACGTGTCGTTTGCCTATGTTGTGAAAGCATACCAAACACATGGATAATTATTCGACGTTTTTTCTATCTACACTGAAGACGAATTCTTGTCTTGCTTTTTTATGTGCTTTAGTTCAGTAGGGAGCGTAGAGTGTGTGCAATGATACATGCCGTGAAACGTTTAGTGGGGGAGGCCGATGTTTACGGATATAAATTAGTCATCCATATATCATGTGACAAAGTAGTAACATCTGTGAATGTGGAAGTCGCGCATTGTCTGGCGATGGTAAAAAAGCTCACGTCTCCTCCGAGTGCTTCCAAAGTCACAGGTAATCGTAAAACTGTCGTCCACACCCTCGGAAAGATTTTCAGCAATGTCAAATATTTTTGTGGTTGCTTCCGTTTCCGCAAAGTTAGAGACAACATCAAATGAGGTAACGTGCAGTTTACTTTGAAAAGTTTTGTTTTTGCTCCTGCTATAGTCTTGATCCGTTCTTGACCTTGAATAATAACTTAATGTTAATATGGGAAAGGGGGGGGGGGAGTTAAGTGCCAATATGTCATCGTCCAACACGTGTCCATGATTTTATAGCCAGTAACTAACAGACAGTATAGCTGTGTGTGACAATCTTGGACATGAATTATTCACTTTTGGAAGACAACCAGAACAGAGCTACTACACTAGCACCCAAGTGAGGATCATTCAGGCGCGAAATTCAAATGTGCGCATGCGCAACTCAAGATATCCTTCCCTCCAAATGCAGTAACTCATCCAGAAGGAATTGCTCGCTTCTATTCCTCATAATACCATCGTAATAATTTAAATTATGCTGAGCGAAGCTCGCTGGCAGTTATAAATATTATCCGCCATGCACAATATAATAATATGTATTATTAAAATATAATCCAATTACAATACGTAATGCGTAATGCCATTATGATAATACCGGAATGAAGGAGCACCGAGAGCAAGAGTGCAGGAATAGTGTAATAGCGGAATGAAGGTTTCATACAACTACAAAGTACGGCTGTGTTGGTGTTTGGTGTTGCGCATGAGCCCAACGTATACGTGGCATAACAGGAAACTCCCGAGTTTAATTTACTGTTATGAGATCTTACAAAGTTATTATATTACGTTTATACACCTGCTTATAGCCTTTCATGTCCCAAGAATATATTAATACGTTTCCTTCCACATGTGTGTACGAGTAGTGCCGAGCAGCAAGGAGCACGTTTTCAGTACGCACACACATTTTCCCCCATGAGTTGGTGCGCCTGCTCATGCGTTCCAGAACCGCATATCGGTATCGCCAGCAACCCATATGCGCAATTTATTATGCCGACTGCCAATTAAAACACAAGTGACGGTGCGTTTGCATATTATTCGCCACATTCGGCTACTCGATTATAAACAAACAAACATTGATACCCGGAGCAAATGCAACAGGCAAAGGCGCGCTGAAAATAAATTGATACTTTTTCCTGCGCGTCACGCGACGAGAAATTATTACAACACTTTTGACACTTGCGACGTTTATTTTTAAGTTGGACACTTAAAAGAGACTTAATTTCGCGGCGGAAAACCAAACAGCGACTATCGATAAATATTGCCTGTGCTACTGACGTGTATGGACAACCACAAAGTTCAACCTCAAGCTCTAGCTCTAGCAAGTGACTCCATGTCTGTTGGGTGCTCAGACTCAATTAATTTCACTATAGCTCAGGGGTCAAACTCGGTGGGCCTGGTTAAATAGCACTTTGGCAAGAAATAAAAGCAATGAGCCAAAGAGCGATTGCGTGTTTCCTTCGGGGGCCGCCCCACACCCCGAAAACGAAATTGAAAAATGAAGCGCTTCTGCTGCTGACCGCGCGTGCTTGTACCGTGGAACTGGTCCACGGGAGGACCAGCGGAGGACGAAACCCAGAGATACATAATGCGGTTAGCTCACAGGCGCGAGAATTATGTCTATTAAATTAAGTGGTGTGTGGTCAGATGACCACGGGCTGTGTGCAGCCCAGCCGCCGCCTCCTGCTACCCTTGGCGCTGCGAATGAAATATGACTTTGGACATAATTAAACCCTTCCTCCTTTCTTCGTCGCCCTGTGGGTGCAGGCGGCCGCACAACTTTGCCAGCTTCCACCACAAACACGGACCTTGTTTGCATCTTGCATAGCTGGCGGGCTGTGCGGAGAAAAGTGGACGAATGTGCAAGCGGCAGTGGTATTCGAAAAAGGAGGTGCCCGCCGCCGAATTTTTCCTTTCGCGCCTTCACCGCCAAGCCGTACCCAGCCCAGCAGTCCCTTGATATACAACTTGTGCGTGCGCCGGGCTTTGGAAATCTATTCATTTTTCCTTCGGGCCTTCGAGGATGGCAAAAAGTATGTGGGATTTTTCGTTAATTACATTCGGGGAGCATCTGCAGATAATTTACTAGCGCGTTAATTCGTTGTGCGCCCGCTTAATTCGCAAACGTGCCGAAAATTCCTCTCTGTTTAAGATTTAATAGCCGCCGCCCGATTCGTGACTTCAAGCTGCAGGCGATGCGCTGTGAAAATCCGCTACAGCCAGCAGCAAGCCAGCCAGGACTAATTCTGTTTGCCGTTCTCACTGCATTATAATAATCATTATTTACATACACGCATTATACACGTATTTATTTGTCGCCATTCATCGGCAATGGGGTGTCGGACGGCATTGTTCGAGCCCTGATGCGGTTTTGTGCCCTTTTCGATAATCTCATCCAGGACCCTCACCGAGCGTGACCATAGCGCATTCACGATTGGCAGTGCTACAGCGTGTGTAAACAGTGTAAACATTTAACATTCTCCAACATCCATTATGCTATGCCCCAAGCGCGTCAGCGTCACAGACTCACAGAAATGCCGTATCATCCTTTACGAATCGTGCCTTTGGTAATTTTTCACTCATTTCCTATTATGTGCCTGGAACCCGGGAACGAACGCACGAGGTGTGTAAAATAAAACGGAAAACGGAATCGTCTCAAGTGTTTAAGGTAAACATGGGTATTGTGCTGTGCGTATCAACAAATAAAAATAAAACCCCGATGTGCTGCGTGGTGTTTTCGCTTTGGTAACTGGAGTCTCTAAATGATGTATTGGGGACTCCTTTGGTTGTCGGCGCGTTGTTTATATTACGTGTGATTTACTGCGGTATCGGGATTTGCAGATGCGCCCATTGTCGATGAGTTTGCTCGCGCGCAAAACCAGCGCTTGTTCAAACATAGTTATATTCCCAAAAAGGTAACGTGATAAAGCTTACTCACAAGCCAAATCCAAACAGCTTCCAACGTTTTAAGTGGGGGGGGAGTGTGTGGTAGACTAGATGATTCAGTTTTAAACAATTTCTGCTTAGATTCTGGGATTCTGCTTCGGTCCGAAGCAAATTTATTAATAACAGCACTTTGATGTCGTTCCTCGTCGTCCACGCCGGGATCGATGACAAGATAATTTGTATTTACCTAATATCCATTTTAGCACTTTGTCTGCAAACGTGCGTGTGTGTGTCACGTGTGACTTTCAGGACGCCTTGGGCAATGGGCTATTCCACAAATCATCGCAACATAGAAAAGTATCCGTTTGAACTTCTCAAACACCTCGATTCGCGTCGGTCGCATCGTTGAAAAACATTTTAAAAATACCCGTCTTTGTTGACTCGCTCAATATGATGGCATGATGATGCCTATCTCTGGAGGGAACTCTCGCCTCAAATTTTAATTCCTCCGCTTGGCGCTGTTTAGCTTTTTAACTTCAGCATTCAGCTCGTTTAACTTTGAAGGCATTTAACGTATTCCGCGCGTATCAAACGGCTAGTTTATGAATGAATAGGAAACTCTAATTTGACAGTAACGAGTAAATTAAAAAGTAGTTTTCTTGATTGAAACATCAGATTAATAATAACTTGCAGGCCTGCTGGGGTCTGGACGTGTTTGCATCAGGAACGAGCAGAAAACCATCGCGATTGTATTCGCGCTCTTAGCGTGAAAGCACCAAATTTTAACATTTTACGGCCCAGTTACCCGGCTTTATACGACCGATGTAAGTACATTTATACTAAGTACACAGTACTCTAGAACACAATGCAAGAAGAGGCAATAAAGCAAATATAAAAACGAGTTATTTACTAAACAAAAAACTTCGACTTGGCATTTGCATTTATAAAGCAGCATGTGCATATGGTCTAATTATGATTACATATTTTCATCAATATCTTTATGGCCAAGAGCTTAATTCAATTTGTGAAATGCATTTTTGATACCTGCACTCCTCATTTCAGTTTTACGAGTTTTTGCCGAGCACAAGTAGCAAAAAGTAGGATTTACGATCATTCTGAAATCCATCCGCGAATGCGCATATAACATTAGCCTAGTAGTCTAAAAAATCAACGCAATAAACTGTAAAGCGACTAATTAATACGCGGCGAACCCATCTGCTAAGTTATTCATAAATATTATAATTAATTGAAACTCGCGAGCTGTAAACATTATCTTGATCTCTTTGGCAATTCTTATGTTTATACAGAGTGGACTAAAATTGGCTGAAAAAGGCCAGGGAACTTTGTAGTTTATGTCAAAAGAAAATGATTATCTTAATTCCAAAATGTTGTGAAAGTCTTCGTTTGGCCTCACTAGGTTCTCAAATTTTTAATTTTTAGGTTACAAATATGCATAATAACAAAATTGTTTATCGTTGCACAGCAGCTGTTGTAAAAAATCGAACACGCAAAGTCAGTTTTCTCTTAAATATAGCATTTAATCAGAATGGTTAGCACTTTTAAACTTTGAATTGAATGAATTGAAATTAATTTATGTCAAAGTTAAAAAAAAAAGAATAATTCTGGTTAGATGCTATTTAAAATAAAACTGACTACGCATAAGTGTTCGACTGTTACAACAGTTAAACTACACCTGGCGTTTTCCCGACAATTTAAATCCACCTTGTATATATAGAGAAGAAATGGATGTCAATGCATATTCACAAAAAAATGATTGTTATAATTTAGCGGATTATTCTTTTATTTTTATTGGCGCGCACGATAATTTGGGAGCATAATATTTATGTAAATAATATTTGTTTGTTTGCCCGAGGAACAGCGTAAATGCAATCAACTCAGGTTGCTGTTGGAGCGTTTAATCTACAAGAGCATGAGCAAGCGCCTGGGCAATTACATTTTAATAAATTACCGGCTCGAACGCGGATTCACGCTGAACGGCTAAGCACATACCCCAAATGAAGTGCTCGCGTCTTCTTGCATCGTCTTGCACTTTAGGATATCATCGGCGTTGTCTTGTGCGCCTGTGCGCTTGTGTTGATATTGTAAAACGTCGTGCTATCGTGCACACACGACCGATAATTATTTAACATATTTCCATGTTGCAAGTTGGTTTAAACAGGTTGCGCTTATTATATGCCAATCTCTGATAAAATGGGAAATTATGATGAAATTAGTATAATGATATGAAATTGGTCGGATGGTTGTGGCGTTGGCCACAAGCAGCGGGAGCCCGTAATGGCTTTAGGTGGCTGCGTCTGCACAAGCGATTGCAAGACTTCTTCGGGAGCCGCAGCCTGCGACCTGCGAGAGAAAACGAAGCCCCTTGCGAACAACAATGTGCGCCCGGGCAGCGTGTGTCATGCGGCGGGGCCAATTTTGATGGCATTTATGCGAAAATTCCTTTTTGCCCCATTTTTCGCGTTTCGCAACCAACGTGCGACGATCGGTGGCCGCTGAGTGCCGCTATAAAGGAAGCACGCAAAGAATTAAATTGGCATTAACATATTTTGGTGCGGTTACGAAATTATCACGCTTCCAAATTAAATTTTAACTTCTTTCTGTTCTTCAAAACGCGAAGAGGTAATCATGACATTATCCCATTAAAAAATTATGCAAGCCAATCATCAAACATTGAAATTTCTATTGATATGAGAAAATAGAGAGAATATTTCCTTTTCTGTACAGGATGTCCCGTTAATCGCGGAATTCCTCTGGAGGAGTTGTTTAGGACCTCTTGTTGTCAATTGGAAAATTGCAATAGTTAGTAAATTTAATAGTCGTTAATTTACACCTTAAAATTTTTCAAAATTGATGCTAATAGGTAAATAACTGTTTCCTGTGCTGTCTGACAGCTGAGAAATATTGATGTTTCTGGACAATTTAAGGTGCCCAGCTTATTCCTGCTTCGTTTAACTATGCATCCCAACAAAACTTGCACTGCACCTTTAGAACTCTTTGCATTGCACTGTCAATTGTAACATGAATTTGTGGAAGATTCTTTTTTGAATTTAATGACTTTGAACATGCAACTATACCATACATTGTTTTGATATAATGCAAATAAATCAAGTGCATAAAACGTTGTATGCCCCTTGAACGCGCAAACGCCACCAACCGCGGCGTCCGCATCCTTCGAGTAGCGTCCGCGGACCATAAATAACTATTTGAATATTGTTCCCATACTGATGATGTGATGATCCCCAAGAATCCAGAAGAATTATGCGATTAATATGAATCTCTGTAAATTTCATCATTTTGAAAGTCTATGTAGACAAACTTCTTCATATAATAGGTAAGAAATGGACTACCAACACTTTAATAATGGGGAAGTTGCGCATTTTGCCAATTATTTTTTTTTTGTAATTGTCATATTTTTATATTCACGGTAAATTTTTTTCTGATTTTTAAAATCCCAATTGACCGAGTAATAAATTATTAAAAGTTGTAATTGCAGAGAAATTTAGTGACTCATCGCTTGAATTCACTAGGTAGAATTAGGTTGGTACTGCTTCGTGTCCCTAATAATAAGTTGGCCCGCTTGTATTTCGCACGCGTAGAAGGCGTGGAAGGGGAACCGCGTTTTTAAATTTGTCAACCGAACACATGCCGAACGTTGCTGAGCGATGAGTCACTAAATTTTTTGGGGAATAATTTCAATCTTTAATATCTCGGAAGAAAATTTATTTTCAAAATCCCAATCGTCACCAAACATAATTTTAAAAACTCAAGTTACGATTTATATGAGTTTAATTCAATTTGGATACCAACGCAACTTCCCCGTTATATAAGTCAATTTAAAAGAAACACAATAATTGATGCAGATAACCAATCGAAATAGCGAAAATAAAAACTACCACCTTGCGGTGCCTGGTAGCTGGTAAATGCTGCCAGAACAAACGAAACAGATTTCGATCTTGCATTGTTGATTGCACGTAGGTATAAGGTGTGTTCTCATACTTTTTCCATCAATTAGTAAATAATTAGCGGAAAAATAAACTAACGAAACTAATTTCCATACGTCAGTGTGCGCCAGTGGTATACAAGTGTGTACAGTGCAGAAACATTCGTACAAAGTAATTATTTGTACTTCAAGTCTTCAACCAACAAGGCAGTTCGTGAGGCGACTTTCTATCGATGCCTGCCTGCAAAACGCACCGCAGCAAATGATATATGGCACAACAATAACGGTTATAAATCACATTCATTTTTTTCTTCCTCCTGCTGCTTCTTCGCCTGGCTGGATATTATTTGCAGATTTGCACACAATCACGCGTGTAACAGAACGTGTGAGAATCGTTAGCAGTTATAGCGTTGCGATGATTATTAAATAATTTGCTAAGTATATTAGTTTGATATTTGTCTCTGCGTCTTTTGTTCGACTCCGAGGTAGTACAACAGCAGGCGATGTAATAGAATTGTATGAGTATTGTAGATGAAATGAAGTTGCATGCGTTGAATAAATTCTGTGCTGTGGCAATGCACGATCCACGAGACTCGAGATATGATTACACATTGGTATTGTTGAGTGCGTGTATGGAGCGATATATATATACCTACGAATGTGAGCTGCTAAGTATACAGTTACGCAGCGTTGCGCTCCCTCCCGTTTGGGCTGCCTTTTTCGATCAAGATTAGCGCGTATAAAGTGTTCGCATTAAACGCGATATAATTTGATAATTGATATGTGCATTGTACGGCTATTCATGGCTGCGCGGTGTGAGTGTGTGTGGATATTATACGCCTCTGTCAATGAGCGATAACGATCTAGAAGGTGCTACTCTTCGACTCTGGGACTCCTCATCTTTCCTGATGCATTCTTATGCTATACTTGAATTATGAATTTTGATTCACCATCATTTGAACTCTGCAGTTACAACTTGGTAAAATGAGAATACGAGCAAGCGATGAGAATTGAATTTAATTGCTTTCATTATTTTGAAAACATGTAGAACATGATACCTTATAGATGCTTTAATTGTAACCAGCACTATTCGCGATTGTTTGACCTGAGATGTTGTCTTGTTTGTTCGGGCAGTCGCTTGGGGCTAATTAGGTGCGCTTCTGATTTATGATGTTTTTGTTTGATTTATTCGCTCTTGCAGACGCTCGCAGGCCATCATCATGGTCGAACGCGTTGGTGAGTAATGAAGTGCAATTAGTTGATTGTTAAAGCAATGATATCGCTGAATAAGCTCATACTGCATGCAAGTTGTGAACTAATCGTAGGTCTTAAATTTAATCACTATACAAAAACAGTTAAGCTCCTTGTTCACATATTAATACGTTTTTTTCCTTGTAACTAACGCTAACTCTTGGGGGAAAAAGTATTTGTTTGCCCAGAGCGGAATGCGTACGCATTCAATAAGTAGTTAATTTTTACGAGTTCTAACCTCACCGGTTGAAATTCATCCCGCTTCATGGTGGTCATTAAACGCAGCATTTTTTTCGTCTTTAGCGCGCAATCCAACTTTCAACTTCATACATCATGACTTCCACAGACACCAGCAGAGTCGAGAGTCGAGACTCAACTCGCTTGCTTCATGCTCACATGCTTGGCATAGTGCATACATAGCATACATAGTTGTTGTTTATTTATGCGGCTGATAAAATCGTTCACAAGAATATTATTTATTAAGAGAGCCATGTAGGTGGGCCTCAGAGTTGAGCGGGCTTGGAGCGTAATTTGTTTAGATTACGAGTAAGACGAAAAATGCTGTGCGTTTGTTTTCATTGCGCGCATGAAACTTGCTTCGTTTACGGAATTGTTACAAACTGATAATATGTTGCTGCAGTCGATAGTGTCGGGCCATAATTTAATAAACTTCTCATGTGATGATAAATTACGCCAAGTACATTTGGATAACGCCACAAAACCATCTCTTTTTGATGAGTGTGTATGTAAACATATGAGGATCTTACGTTCGGTAGGCGCGCGGAAAGCGCGAGCGTGAGCGTGAGCGCAACCAGTTTGTTGGCCCTTAAACTTCTACCCAGAACATTTGAATATTTATCAAATTATCAGTTCGGTACTTGCAAAGCGTGCAATATGAGACTACAGTATCTTACATTGTATGCATTGTTTGTTGTATTGTATGAATGAAACTGAAATGTGCAGCCGGTGCATTTTCTGGTTCATTCAACGCCCAGTCACCAAGTTCCGTATCGCATCCGACATCCGAGCCAGCCGCTTCTTCGTTCCCTTTCTGCCAAGCGACGCACAAATTGCCAAGCGGTTTTTAGCCACAGCCAAAGAGCCACGCACAACTCATTATCTACGAGACTACGGGTCTTCGCCGACGGACGCCTGAAGAGTATAGGTGTCGCGTTGGTAATGTTGGTATCGCCGCGCGCACCTTTTACTCCGACCGGATGTGTGACAACTGCCCACCAGTCGCCTCTCGCCTTCGAAATCCCTCGCTCACATAACTACCATTCTTATCTTTGATTAATTCGACTGCAGGCTCTCGCCTTACAGAAGACTCCACTGGCATTGGGGAGCAAGCAAAAAAGCAAAGCAACAAAACACTACCATCACTACCATTCTTGTTTTCGCTTGGCTCTTCAGTGCCCATGCAGTGCCCACAAGTTGTTGTTTCATTCTTTTTTTCATTTATCTCCCATACTCCCATGCTCCCGCAGCCAAACCGTTCAGTTTTTTGAACATTTTATTATGTTGGATACACACGTTGAGATGAGTCAGTTGGCCTAACTCATCTCATCGTGTGTATCCAGCATTACACCGTTGTATAACTCACTATCAACTTGGGACATGGATGTGACCGGGGATCGAGGGGAACAACCCGTTTTGACTATTTATAGAAAATAAACATCGTGTTCTGATTTATAATTCAAAAATAAGAATCCCTTTCAATCTAATTTTCCGCATGCGATGAGGAGCGCAGTGGTTCGATCTGTTTCTGCATCGAATTAATTTTAATCAAAATTTCGTGCGTGGCTCATTGTTTAAAATGCATAATGCGCTTGGGAGCGCCTCCAGGCATCGCGTCTCGATCATTCTATTATGCCCATCCCGCGCCTGGGCTGCCAATATACCGAATTCCACTAAAATAAATATCGAAATTATATAAATAAATAAATAACGACGGACAAATGCAAATTAACGTTACACACTGTTATTGTTTACCGGATTTCGGGAATACATGACTCGCTTATTATTTCCTATTATTATATTATAAAATATTCAATGCGCAGGCATGTCGCATGAATTGGAAATTGCGCTTCTGCCCAAATTGGCAGAGCGTCCGAAATTTAAAAACAATTGCGCATGATACCGATATTATGAATTCACGCGTTTATAAAGGCCCCGAAGAGATGAAATTTCATTTAAGCGAGGGGCAATTTAATGCATCAATATTGAATATCCGACGCCGCCGCCGCCGCCGCCGTATTGTTCATTCATTTGTTTGTCATTGTTATTTAGTTGCGAGTATTTATTTTTGTACTTTATTAATGTTGATGATGATGGTGCTCTGTACTTGTTTAAAAATACGTTTTAAATTTGTAACATGCTAGCGTCAGCAATTCAGTGATGGAAAAATGTGGCAACATCGCACCACAGCTCAGGTCCACCGTTTATAATCGCTTCGATTTAGTTGTTTATTGGTTGTAAATTGAATACATTGAAGTCGTTTTGAATGCTTTGGCCTCTTGAGAAGTGCTTCACTCTTGACTCTTCATCTTCCAAAGCGTGACTCTTTAAGTCGCTTTGATTGCCTTGGTGAGAGGCTTGACAGATATGCACGGTATACCAGATTATCGCCGTCTTCAGATTCGTGATCGTGTACGCATGAGAATTTCAAGCGGCCGCCTAATTGAATATAAATAAATATCGTATTTATCGCCGGTTCGCCGCCATGATTCCATGAATATATGTAAATATTAGTTAAGCCTGGTTATGAAATCAAAGATTCAAAGTGAACCTTCCATTTCTAGCGTCATCATCTGGTATCTAGTTTGATTCAGGATTCAGCAATATTGAACAGTTTATAGGTACACAGTTTATAACATAATTACTCAATTATACACAGGTTTGTTGAGTTTACAGTTGCAGTGCCCAGTGCGCAAGTTAAATATTAGATTATTAGAATAATCTGTATAATCGCAAGCAGTGCAAGTGGGCAATGTGCATAGTAAATAACTAAATATATTTCGCCATTCTGGCGCCGTGTGGCGATGGCAATGGCGCGTCGCACATCGGGTCGCTCTATTAAGAATTATTGTTGAATTATTGGCGAATTACGGGCTGGAAATTGTATGAAATCGAAGTCGTCGTGGTGCGGGTGCCGCCGGTGTCCGCTTTATTCGCACTCGTCGACGCGTGAGATTCACGTTTGTTTCGCTTATCAATTTATTGCCGAGCCGCGCGCGAACAATGAAAACCTGTATTTCGCGCCGCGCGGTGTCGCGGTGTCGCGGTGTCGTGGGTCGACAAAAACCTCCACGGCGGCAGCGTGCAGACAAGTCAGCCGCAGCCGATGCTGCTGGCAAAAGGCGAAACGCGCGCGCAACCTAGAGATTAATTCGCGTCGGGCACGCCTGCACGCCCTTCGTTGTAAATACTCGCCCATTGACAAACAATTAATTTCGTTATCAAATTAGCGGAAAGCATCGGCAGTATATTTCACCGGCGACACCTTCGCTGGAGACTGCAACCGCATCGATGTTTATTGCCCTAGCTCCCTAACAATGTGTAGCAACACTGCACAAAACCAATGTTGTAAGTTGCAACGTTGCATGAGTATAGCGCTCAATTGAGGTTATGTCTATACGCCCGTTCGAAGAGACCCTGAATTCTGAAACACTTCCAGTTTGTGTATATGAGTGTCCCACCATGAAGTATACAGGTGAAACAATTTAACCGGAAGCGCCGCATTATATAAAATAACTAATTGTATTCAAATGCGTATGAGCTGAATATTTATCGGCCGACCTCACCGGCAAAACCAACATACAAAGCGAGCGTTTA
>JARJDQ010023455.1:0-17204 GCA_030264215.1 Geostiba sp. GC000077
ATGATTTCTCTTTGAAAGTGTCGACCTTTGAAAGCATCCATGCTGTATCTCCATGATGAAAATCAAGGAGACTAACCTAGTTGATAGCCACTCCTCAATCTTTTGCAACAGTGCCAAAATTCCACTCTGTTGAATTTCCAAGTCGATGGTCTCCTCAGTAATAGGAGCCCCTTGGCTGATTGCTAAAATTCTATCTAAATGGCCGCTAGAGATCTCGAACTGAGTATGATGTTTATAATCCCAGAGAATTAACTTGCCATCTATTATTTTGATAAAAAAGGGAGGTTTTTTGAAACTCTTTATGGTCATGCTGGATTCACAGAGTAAAATAGCCGCTACTACTCCTACAGGAACGGCTATACCTGACCGTCCCTGTAGAACCCACTAAAAGTCTAAGATGCAGACTCAGGGACTTTTATATGATCAAAATACTGATTAGCTAGGTTCGATTCGATATTAATCTTTATCATGCCAAATCTCCTTTTGGTTTTTCATCAATTAAAATAATTGATACAGTTCACATCAAATAACTGCAACTTCATCCTAAATTTCATAAAATTGATTGTCAAGTGGTTTTTTTGACAGAACGATTGATAGGAGATGTTAGTTAGGGAACAGCAGAAATCTGCGCTGCTCCGTTGATGAGTTCTTCCAAAAAGGTGTTATTTAGAATCAAAATAAAATTATCCAGACGTGGCGAAACACCAAGGCCTGCCGGGCTCAAACACTCCCGCAAGCGGCCCGCCAGGGTTGTCGGGCCCCCTGGCAAGCGCTGAGTTAAAACAGCTCTTGCGTATTATCGCCCTCTAGCAGCAGGGTGCCCCGCTCTGGTTCGGTTTGAAGAGAGGGTTCACTGCCGGGAATAAAATATTCTAGACGGATCCCAGGGCCGGGCGCCTCGACCTGTTGACCGCTTTTCATATCAATCAACACGCTACTAACGCCTTCTGGGATCGCTTTAGGCTGCTCGGGTTGACCCGCTAACGCCTGCTTCATAAAGTCGTTCCAAGCGGGCTGCACACTGCGCGCCCCCCCCTCCAGCGTCGGCCGTTGCAGGGGATCAGCGAGCCCCTCTGGCTGCACGCTGCCCAAATCGCGCTGATAATCATCAAAACCAATCCAGACGCAACTGACTATCCCTGGGCCAAATCCGGTGAACCAGGCATCTTTGGCATCATTGGTGGTCCCACTTTTACCGCTAATATCCCGTCGTTTGACCACTGAGCGCGCCCGCCAGCCGGTTCCTACCCAGCGCCCCTGTGGTTCGCCCCAAATCGCACTGGTTAAGGTATCTTTGATCAAGAAGGCTATCGGTGTGCTGATAATATGCGGTGCATAGTGAGGTGCTGGGGCAGCAGGTTCAGCCTCCTCTTGGAAGGGGGTGGGCAGCCACTCTATCTGCGGTATTGGCTGTACGCTACTCAACGCCTCATCAAAGTCCGGTGGCGCCTCGGGTGTCTCTAGGGGAACTTCCAGCTCGGCGTGCCGCAGTACGTCAGCCTTGATAGAGGGCTCATAAACCAGCGGTTGCTGACCGTCGCGGCAGGCGATTTTAGGGGTGGCCTGGTAAATGATCTGACCTTGGAAGTCCTCTATTCTATCAATAAAATAGGGATCAACCCGATAGCCTCCATTGGCGAATACGGCGTAACTGCGTGCCACCTGCAGCGGGGTGGCGACCATGGCGCCTAAGGCCAATGACTCCATTCGGGTAATCGTGGCTTTTGGGAAGCCAAAACGCTCAATATAGTCGGCTGCAAAGTCCACGCCAATCGCCCGCAAAGCCCGGACCGCCATCACATTTTTCGAACGTGCTAGGCCAACTCGCAAGCGGAGCGGTCCATCATACACCGGTACCACATTCTTCGGTCGCCACTCTTTGCCCGCATTTACGTTCCAGCGAGTGATGGGGAGATCGTTCAGCAGGGTGGAGAGGGTCAATCCCTTTTCTAAGGCCGCGGCATAAATAAAGGGCTTAATGGTCGATCCCATTTGCCGAATGGATTGGGTTGCCCGATTAAAGGCACTATTGGAAAAATTAAATCCTCCGACAAGTGCTTGAATGGCTCCCGTATCGGGATGCAGCGCGACCAAGGCTGATTCCACGGCTGGGATCTGCCCTAACCACCACTGCCCCGCCTGCTGGAGTACCCATACCTGTTGACCGGTAGTGACCACCTCACTGGCTTGCTGCGGGATCTCCCCCTGCTGTTGATCGTTGATAAAGGGGCGGGCCCAGCGCAGGCCAGCCCAGGGCAGGGTGATCCGCTCACCATCCGCCAGGCAGGCGTCGGCACTATCCGCGTGAACTTGCAGGATCACTGCCGCCCGTAAGGGCCCATAGGTGGGTTGCTTTTGCAAATGCGCTTGGATCTTAGTGGGATCCCAAGCGGGCGTGAGGGGATCCCACAGCTCGGCCGTCGGGCCGCGGTAACCATGACGTCGATCGTAGTTGAATAGGTTATTACGTAGCGCCTGCTGTGCTTGAGCTTGCCGCTCAGAGAGCAAGGTCGTATAGACCCGATAACCCTCCGTATAGGCCGCTTCCCCAAAACGGCTGATCATCTCTTGGC
Source organism: Geostiba sp. GC000077 (assembly GCA_030264215.1). Taxonomy (NCBI): domain Eukaryota; kingdom Metazoa; phylum Arthropoda; class Insecta; order Coleoptera; family Staphylinidae; genus Geostiba; species Geostiba sp. GC000077. The sequence continues at coordinate 2,574 of JARJDQ010023455.1, forward strand.
GTACCATTTCTGCCAAATGCGGCGCATCAACGCGGTTATTAACCCCATGATAGCGGGCGATCAGCGGTTGTTGGCTACTCTGTTGATACTCTCTCTCATTGATATAACCCCGCTCCAGCATGCGCACCAGGACTAAATTACGCCGTTGAGTTGCCCGCGTTAATGAATGCAGAGGGTTAAGCGTCGACGGGGCTTTGGGTAACCCGGCAATCAGGGCCATTTCACTGAGATCAAGTTGGTCCACCGGCTTGCCGAAATAGACCTGTGCCGCCGCCCCGACGCCATAGGCTCGATAACCCAGGTAAATTTTATTCAGATAGAGTTCAAAAATTTGCTCTTTAGAGAGGGTTCTTTCCAACTGTAACGCCAAAATGACCTCTTTAATTTTGCGCAACAGACGGCGCTCTGAATCGAGGAAAAAATTACGCGCTAACTGTTGGGTGATGGTGCTCCCGCCCTGTTTGGTATGACCCGAGGTGAGATCGACCCACAGAGCGCGCAAGATCCCGAGCGGATCAACTCCATAGTGGCTATAAAAACGGTGATCCTCAATCGCAATAAAGGCTTGGGATAAACGCTCCGGGATCTGCTCTAGAGTCAGGGGGAGGCGCTGTTTTTCGCCAAATTGCGCCATCTGCTGGCTATCCAGCGTATAAATATGCAGTGGCGTCTGCAATCGAACCTCCTTCAGCGAGGCGACATCAGGCAGCTCTCGGATAATAAACCAATAGAGCCCTCCCAGGGCAGTAGCACCCCCGAGAAGAACTATGAAGCTAACCCAGCAACAAATTTTTAGGAAACGCACCGCAAAATACCCACAACGATTGGCCGCGCCAATGCTCTTATAGAAAAATCGTAGTATAAAGAGAAAACCGAGTAGAGCGCAGCGCTATTTTTGTGAGACCGTACGATGGGGCAATCAGTGTGGCAAGTGGGCTTAGAGATCCAATCGCAACAGCTGCTTTCGGTGGCCGCACGGCGTCATCGTAGCGGCTGGCAGTTAATGCACTGCTGGCAGCACTCCCTGCCGCTGGGACCCTTGGGCGAGGCGAAACTGCTGCAGAGTGAAGCGCTGAGTACTACCCTAGCCACCTGGCGATTGCAGCTGCCGTCGTGTTACCGGTTGCACTGCGCACTGCCAGCGTCACTGGTATTGCAAGCTCAGCTGCCGCTGCCGGCCTCTATTGCCCCAACACAGACTGCCTGGGCAGTTCAGCTATCGCTCCCCAAGCTATTTCCATTACCGGCAGATGATTTGGCTTATGACTTCTGTCACCCGGGCGGGGCAACACAGCCCCTGCTCATTACCGTCGCTCGACGTTCGATCGTAGCGGAGTGGTTAGCGGTGCTGCAGGCGGCTCAGTTATCTCCCACTATTCTTGAGATCATCCCCTGCGTATTACGAACCCTAGCCCGCCAACAGCAACACGCTCCCCAGGTATTATTACTGTACCAACAGGCTGAGAGTAGCTTGGTGGTGAGCCCGCTAAGTACCCCTTGTCGGTTTACCACCCTGCCGACAGACGCGGCACTGTTCAGCGCGGCCCACCAGTGGTGTGTGACCCACTGTGGTGTGACACCCACCTCTTTACTCCTGAGCGGGGAGCTCTCTGGGCTAAGCCCTGAGGGGAAAGCGTCTCCTCAAACGATCTGGAACCCTTTCTCCCATTTTACCCCGCCTCTGCCGGCGCTGCCTGAAAGAGCAGAACAGTTTGCCATCGCGTGTGGTTTAGCCACCCGCCACCCTGAGGATACACTCTAATGGAGCGGGTTAATTTACTCCCCTGGCGTCAAGCGAGGGCACGACGCCAACAGCGTGCTTGGAACTGCCGGGCGGGCACCCTGTTGATCGGCTTGCTCGGCATAGGTATCGCCGCTGACCAACAGCTGCGTTATTGGAGCCAGCAGCAACAGCGCTGGCAGCGAGCACATCAGCAATCCCAGCAGCCTACCCCCCAAGGCTTGTCCTCGGTTAGCAACCCGCAGTCGCAGTGTTATCAACCGCCGCTGCACCTATTAGAAGCACTACCTCGCCTGATCCCCGCCGGGATCTATTTACAGAAATTCCACTGGCAGCCGCCCCAGATCACGCTACAAGGGAGTGCACTCAGCTATGCCTGCTTAGCGAAATTGATTGTGATCCTGCATCATGACCGCTCTATCCCCCCCCTACAACTCACTCAAGCAGTGACGGAGGAGGCTCAGCCGTCCAGAGTCCAGTTCTGCTTGCAGGGGCGTTGGCCGACGCCGGAGGTTGTCGCCGATGATCGCTAGCTGGTATCAACCGGCCCAGTGGTCGGTAGGCCAGCAGTGGCTTCTGCTGCTGCTCAGTGGGAGCCTATTGGCTGGCGGAGTCGCCATGGGTTTACTCCCTCGCTGGCAGAAGTATCAACAACTGATGAGCGATACGCAAGCGCTCTGGCAACAGATCGTAGCAGAGCCGACCACTGCCTTGTCGCCGCCCCCCCAGCCGGCGATCTCGGCAACGCCTATAGGGCCTGAGGCAGCCTTGACGCTGCTATTCCAGCAGATCAGCCGATTGACAGAACAGAACGATCTCGACTTGCTAAGGCTGCAAGGACCCGCTATGGCTTATCCGGGCGGCTCCTCCACCCCGCTCACGGTAGAGATAGTGGGGGAGTACCAGTCGCTCCTGGATCTCTTGCTGATCTTGAAAAGCACCTCACACCCTTGGGCGATGGATACTTTACTCCTGCAGAGAGAAGAGCCGATCGATAAGATCAAGTTGACGCTGGGTTTATTGCTGGCTGAACCAACGGAGGATCCTTGATGAACTATTTAGCATCCAGCAGGTTACTACTCCCTTTGCTACTGATCTTGGCTCTTGCTGGGCGCCCGCTGGGTGCTCAGCCCTTGCGAGATCCCTTTAGGCGACCGCCACAAGGGGAGGTAACTACTCCCAAGCTAGTGACTCCCCAGCCCTCGCCGATCAGCCCCGAAGAAGCTAAAGAGATCATCGTATCGGCTTACTTTGCCATTCAGCATGCCAAAGCGGCTGATCTGGCCACATTGTTACAAAGTGCCCGCCCGGAAGGATTATTATCGTCCCGCGGCGCCGTATATGTTGATCCCCGCACCAATCAGTTATTGGTGCGGGAAACCCGCAACCGCTTAGCGGCTATCAAACCGTTCATTGCGCGGTTTGACCAAGCGGCCGCGCAGGTACAAATTGAAGCGCGGATTGTTACTATGAGTCATGAGGATTTGAGTAAATTAGGGGTGCAATGGCGACTGGCAGCCTCGCCGGCAGCGACGCTCAATTCAACCCAGCTACCCTTCTCTGTCCAACTACCGGTCAACGATGCCGGGATCCAAGGTAGTTTACAAGTCGCTAAAATAAATGGTCGGATCCTAGATTTAGAGTTATCCGCCTTAGCGCAGGAAAATCGGGTAGAAATTATTGCCACTCCTAAGCTATTAACGCTTGATCGCCAGACCGCCAGTATCAAGCAGGGATCGGAGATCCCCTATGCCGTTGCCAAATCCAAAGGCGTTACCGCTATCGAATTTCGAGAAGCTGTTTTAGGCTTAGAGGTGACTCCCACCATCACTTCTGGCGGCACTATCGTCCTGGCATTAAACATCACTCAAAATACGCCGGGAAAATCTGTTAAGGTAGCGCAAGGAGAAGCTATTTCTATTGATAAACAGGAAATTCGTACCCAAGTTAGGCTAGCCGATGGGGAAACTGTAGTACTGGGTGGCGTATTTCAACGCTTTGGGCATCAGACTCAGGAGCGAGTGCCGCTGTTGGGGGATCTCCCCCTGATTGGTTCCCTGTTTCAACGCCATACCCAACAGTTTACTAAACGGGAGTTGGTTATTTTTGTGACACCTCATCTGCTACCAACACAATCCACCTGCTTATAACACCCTTCTGTTAGGGGGTTAATTTTATTTGGTTGCCAAAGGGCTAGTACTCTTGAGATAATTTCGCGGATCGCTTTTTAAGTGAGAGGGTCCGTAGCGAGTTCATTTAGCACGATAAATAATCGGGTGAGTAAGACAGAATAATATGGCAGAAAAACGCAACATCTTCTTAATAGGACCTATGGGGGCTGGAAAAAGCACTATCGGTAGACAACTCGCACAGCAGCTCAATATGGCTTTCTATGATACTGATCAAGAGATTGAACGGAATACGGGGGCAGATCTCAGCTGGGTCTTCGATGTAGAGGGGGAAGAGGGATTTCGTCAACGAGAAGAGAAAATCATTAACCTGTTAACAGAAAAGCAAGGGATCGTATTAGCGACGGGTGGCGGCGCGATTAAATCGCGCGAAACGCGTAATCGGCTTTCAGCGCGGGGGGTGGTGGTTTACTTAGAAACCACTATTGATAAGCAATTGGCGCGTACCCAACGAGATAAGAAGCGTCCACTGCTGCGCAGCGGCGGATCACGTGCCTCATTAGAAAAATTGGCGATGGAGCGGAATCCTCTCTATGAGGAAATTGCTGATTTTACTGTTCAGACTGATCAACAAAGCGCCAAAGTGGTTGCCGGTCAGATTATTGAGCAGTTAAGATAGCCACCGTTGCTTGAATAGCGTGCAGCAACTTGAAGTGGTTATGGGTAACCACCGTTATCCCATTGCGATTGCAGCCGGGTTATTTCATCAAACCCATCTTCTGTCGCTCACACAGCTACAGCGAGATCAAACCTGTTTGGTAGTCACTGATAAAACGGTGGCTCCCCTCTATCTTGATTCAATACGCCTTCCCCTCAGCGCTGCTGGTATAAAGGTTGATCAACTGCTCCTCCCAGCAGGCGAACAGTATAAAGCCTGGCCGGCGGTCGAACAAATTTTTGATAGATTGCTGGAGCAGCAACAGGGTAGAGATACCACGTTGCTGGCACTGGGGGGCGGTGTCATTGGTGATTTAACCGGCTTTGCGGCCGCTTGTTACCAACGGGGCGTGCGTTATTTACAGCTGCCGACCACACTATTGGCGCAGGTCGATGCCGCCATTGGCGGAAAAACAGCGATCAACCACCCGCTGGGTAAAAATATGATCGGCGCTTTTCATCACCCCTCAGCTGTATTGATAGATCTTGACACCTTGAGTACCTTGCCTGCCCGTCAATTAGCCTCTGGGCTGGCTGAAATCATCAAGTATGGGATGATTTTGGATGCCTCCCTATTCGCTTGGCTGGAACAGCATATCGAAGCGCTATTACAGCGCCAGCCTCCTGCTTTACTCGAGGCGATAGGGCGTTGTTGCGCCTTAAAAGCGGCGGTGGTGGCAGGAGATGAACGCGATCAGGGTCGCCGCCGGCTACTGAATTTTGGCCATACGGTGGCGCATGCTATTGAAGCCTACACCGGATATCATGACTGGTTACATGGTGAAGCTGTCGCTGTTGGCATGGTGGTAGCGACTTGCCTGGCTGAACGTCTGGGTTTTGTTGAAGCAGAGGTGGTGGCTCGCTTAAAAAATCTGCTGGTGCGGGCTGGCTTACCGATCACTGCTCCGGCAACGATGTCACCGGAGGCCTATTGGCCTTATCTGCAGCGTGATAAGAAAGTGCTTGCTCAGCAGTTACTATGGGTATTGCCTATGGGCATTGGGCAAGCGACGGTGGTGAAGGAGATCGACCGAAGCCTGCTAGCCGTGATCCTAGCCGCCTGCCGGGGTTGATAGGGGGGTGCGATTGCGTTTTTATCTGCTTTTATAGGGGTATTTAAGCAGGACAGCCAGTAAATACCATGAAAAAACAGCGTGCTTTTTTAAAATGGGCCGGCGGTAAATATCGGTTACTGGAGGAGATCCAGCGCCACTTGCCCGCCGGATCGCAATTCATTGAACCCTTTGTCGGGGCCGGTTCGGTATTTTTAAATACCGACTATCCAGAGTACTGGCTCTCAGATATAAATCGCGATCTCATCAACTTGTACAATATCGTCAAGCAGCAGCCCCAACAGTTTGTCAGTGATGCCCGCTCCTGGTTTCAAGGGAGAGAGAACTCCCCCCTGGCCTACTATCAATGGCGGGATACTTTTAATCAGAGCCGTGATCCCTATCAACGCTCACTGCTATTTTTATATCTCAACCGCCATGGCTATAACGGGTTGTGCCGCTATAATGCACGGGGGGGGTTCAATGTGCCCTTTGGTGCCTATAAAAAGCCCTATTTTCCAGAAGAGGAGCTTTATCGATTTGCTGAAAAAGCACAACGAGCCACCTTTTTTTGCGAGAGTTACACACAATCACTACGTCGTGCTGCACAACACAGCGTAGTCTATTGTGATCCCCCTTATGCACCGCTATCAGCCACGGCCAACTTTACGGCCTACCACACTCAGGGGTTCACCCTGGCTGATCAGCAGCAGTTGGCTGAGCTGGCGCAGTGCACGGTGTTGGAAACGGGAGCCACGGTGGTGATCTCTAATCATGATACCCTACAAACCCGTCATTGGTATCGGCACGCCCAATTGACGACCCTGGTTGCCCGCCGCTTAATTAGCCGACAGGGCCAGGGTCGAGTGCTGGTGCCGGAGTTACTCGCTTGTTACCAGCCCTCTGCGAGCAGTTCCGCTCTGTTCCCCGACTGAGGGGGTCATTAGGGTTACAACCCTTATACTAAGGAATCCGTTATGCCTAATTTTTGGATCGCCGCCTCTGTTTTAGCCGCCGATTTTTCCCGCCTAGGGGAAGAGGCCATGGCCGCCTTGCAGGGCGGGGCAGATAGGATCCATTTTGATGTGATGGACAACCATTACGTGCCTAATTTAACGGTAGGGGCTATGGGTTGCCAAGCCCTACGACGTTATGGGATCACCGCCCCGATTGATGTTCATCTGATGGTGAAGCCAGTTGATTCTCTGATCCTTCCCTTTGCTCAGGCGGGAGCTACCCATATTTCATTTCACCCAGAGGCTTCAGAGCACATCGACCGCACCCTGCAGCTGATCCGCGATCAGGGGTGCCAAGCGGGGCTGGTCTTTAACCCCGCCACCCCACTCTGTTACCTGGATCACCTGCTTAATCGACTCGACTTTGTGCTCTTAATGGCGGTTAATCCCGGTTTTGGCGGGCAAGCCTTTATCTCTACTACCCTACAAAAGCTACGCCAAGTCCGGCAACGCATTGACGATAGCGGATCTCCGGTTGAGTTGAGTGTTGATGGTGGAGTCACCGTAGATAATATTGATAGTATTGCCGCCGCTGGCTGTGAAGGTTTTATTGCCGGTTCAGCTATCTTTGGTCAGCCAGACTATCGAATGGCTATCGACCAGTTGCGTGCTCAGTTAGTGAAAGGCCGACAAAAGTACATCCTAGGGGAGAGCACTGGAGCAATGCGTGATGAGTAAAGCGGTAATTTTTAGTGGGATCCAACCTTCAGGGAGTTTAACCCTGGGGAACTACCTAGGAGCGCTGCGCCACTGGGTGGGTTTGCAAACCGAGTATGACTGTCTATTCTGTATCGTCGATCTCCATGCAGTCACAGTTCGGCAAGATCCAGTTCGTTTACGAACTAGCATTTTAGATACCCTGGCCCTCTATTTAGCCTGCGGGATTGATCCCAACCGCAGCACACTATTTTTGCAGTCACAAGTCCCGGCCCATAGCCAGCTCTCTTGGCTGCTGAACTGCAGCGCTTACTTTGGAGAGCTGCAGCGGATGACGCAGTTTAAAGATAAATCACGCCAGCAGAGTGACAATATTAATGTTGGCTTATTCACCTACCCAGTCCTGATGGCCGCTGATATTCTCCTCTATCAAGCGCAGTATGTTCCGGTGGGAGATGATCAAAAACAGCATTTAGAATTTAGCCGTGATCTAGCGCAACGGTTTAATAGCCTGTATGGCCCTATTTTTCAGATCCCTGAACCGTTAATTCCCTCAGTGGGGTCAAGGATCATGTCCTTACTAGAGCCGCATAAAAAAATGTCAAAATCGGACAGTAATCCCAACAATTACATTGGATTATTGGAAGAAGTATCTCAAATCACTAAAAAAATTAAACGGGCCGTTACGGACTCAGAGGATCCACCCCGGATCTATTATGATCCAGCACAGAAAGCGGGCGTCTCCAATTTATTGGGGATCCTGTCGGCCCTCACGCAGCAGAGCCTGCCTCAGTTAGAGAGCCGTTTTCAGGGGCAAGGGTATGGCCACTTAAAACAGGCGGTGGCTGAAGCGGTTGTCGAACCCTTGAGTGCACTACAAAGTCACTTCCAGCACTGGCGTCGAGATGAAGATAGACTGCTGGAGATCCTGCAACAGGGGGCGGCTACAGCGACGGCTCGAGCCCAGAAGAGTTTGGCACAAGTGCACCAGGCATTGGGCTTGCTCCCCCCAGTGGCGGCGTCATAAGGCATGCAGACTCGAACCGCGAACGTTCACAGCCTCGACGCGCCAGGGCGTGAGCAGCTCGCCTGGAGGCCCAGTGCCTCAATAGCCACCTTGCGGCGTCGAGCCAAGCTGCTGGCTCAAATTCGCCACTTTTTTGCCGAGCGCAGCATCCTGGAGGTAGAGACCCCAGCGATGAGCCAAGCGAGTGTGACAGATCTTCACCTGCATAGTTTTAAGACATACTTAACAGGCCCCGGCACGACCGATCAACAGCCGCTCTATCTAACCACCAGCCCAGAATATCATATGAAGCGATTGCTGGCGGCCGGTATCGGGCCGATTTTTCAGCTCTGCCGGAGTTTCCGCAATGAGGAGTGGGGAGATTGGCATAACCCAGAGTTTACTCTGTTAGAGTGGTATCAGTTGGGCGATCTACCCCAGCTCATGGAGAGCGTGGATCAGCTACTCATGCAGTTATTAGGCTGTCAAAGCGCTGAGCGGATCACCTACCAACGGCTATTTCAGCGCATGGTTGGCGTCGATCCCCTAACAGCCAACTGTGAACAGCTGCAGGCGGCCGCTGCCCACTGTCATTTGTCTAGCGAACTCCAACAGGAGCAGGAGGGTGACACGCTATTGCAGCTACTGTTTAGTATCGCGATTGAGCCACAGATTGGGCAGGATCGCCCCCTGTTTGTCTATGATTTTCCCGCCAGTCAAGCAGCTTTAGCCCAGATTAATCCTCAGGATCCGCGGGTCGCTGAGCGCTTTGAAGTCTATTATCAGGGTATCGAACTGGCCAATGGCTTTCATGAACTACAGGATGTTGAAGAGCAGCGGCGGCGTTTTCAGCAGGATCACCAGCGACGTCAACAGAAGCGCTTGCCCATGCCACCGATTGATCAGCGGCTCTTGGCTGCTTTACAGCATGGGTTGCCCGACTGTTCTGGAGTGGCCATGGGGATCGACCGGCTGCTGATGTTGGCCGTGGGAGTCCGACGGATCCAAGAAGTAATCGCCTTTGCTACCCCCATTGCCTGAAGCGCCTTCATTGATAAGACTTGATACCCTATTGTATAAAATTTTACAAGTGATAATTGCTGGATGTAAATCAATAAGCTATTGTGCTTCGGCATCACCTGGGTCTGCTGATAATTTATAATCAATGGCAGGAATATTATAGGGAATCTTAAGAAATTCCCTATATTTTTTTGGGGAGAAAAGATTCCCCGTTAATATTATCATAACCTAAGTCGTAAATAAAATAAATACTAACCCCTTGTTAACCAATACTCTTCTTTTTTAGGGTGGGTTTAAAACGAGAACTCTGATCATCGGGAATCAGTGACTCAACACGGATCTGAGTGGGCGGATAGGGTAGTGTAATGTGATATTTTCGATATAAGAATAGGATCCGTTCATGGAAGTCATGGCGTAACGGCATTCGGTGTCCGGGTTCGGCAGCATATAACCTGATCTCAAACATTTGCAATCCCTGCTGTAGATCATTCAAATAGATCTCAGGCAGAGGTGTATCCAGCGATAAGGTGCACTTCTTAGCAGCTTGTTTGATCAGTTTTTTAATAAATTTTGGATCAATATTCGCCGGCGCTGCCAGTTGTAGTACTAGACGGATCACGGTGTCTGAGAGGGTCCAGTTGATAAATTGTTCAACCACCAAGGTGTGGTTAGGCACAATGACCTCTTTGCGATCCCAATCGGTAATGACGGTCGCCCGGGTATTAATCCGGGTGACCGTTCCGTGAAAGTCACGGATGGTGACTGTGTCGCCAATTCGAATTGGTTTTTCAAATAGCAAAATCAAACCAGAAATAAAATTCGCAAAAATATCTTTTAAACCAAATCCGAGTCCAACCCCCAAGGCGGTAGCCACCCACTGTATTTTTTGCCAATCAATGCCAAGTAAATAAATAACCACTAAACACCCTGCCAGGGTCAATAAATATTTAGTGATAGTGGTAATCGCATAACTCGTTCCATGAGTCAGATCTAGGTGCTGCAGCAGCGCTAGTTCTAACAAGGCAGGTAAATTACGAACAAGCTGCATGGTAATTACCATAAAGATAATAGCTTTAAGCAATTTACCTAGCGTGACGGATTGAACACCCTGTAAAGTACTTTCAACCTGCCATAGCGATACATTTTCTAAAAAACCAAAAGCAGGATGTACTTTAGACCACCAAGCGATCAAGGACACCAAGGTTGCCATAGCAATAATTGAACGCAATAATTGGAGAGAACGGCTGCTCATGGTATCTAAGTCGAGCAATTGCATTTCTAAGTTATGGTCAATCCGTGTTAATTCCTCTTCAATTCGCGCCCGTTGTGCTAACTTGCTGGCCCGCCGCTGTTTGGCCCGCTCAAAGGCGATACGCCGCCGTTGAATGAGCATCCAACGCCATACCAGGTGGTAAACAATTAGCAACGCAAACCAGATCCCTACTGATCCGGCTAACCGGAATAGCAGCTGCTGTGAAGCCGAGACATAGCCAAAGGTTGAAAAAATAGTAGCTAGTAACGGCATACTGATTAATAAGTTCCAGAGCAAGCGATTAACAAAATTCCGAGCGGAGGTTTTTCGGGTGAGGTAAAAAGTAATGCCAGTTTTTCTAATACCAATAATGAGTATCAATAAAATAATACACAGTAAGGTAAAAGCAGTGCGGCCCAAAGTCTCAGCAAATTGACGACCTTCTAATTGATTAAAGGTCATGGTTATTATTATTAAAGGCAATACTACCCAAGTGACCAAATGATAATAATGGGAAATTTTGTAAACGCGGCGTTGATCCCAGACAAAATGCTTAATGAAAAGTCCTTGAGGGTGCGCAAAGTTCACCCCTATTCTCAGCCACCATAATAGCGGAACAGTAGACAGTACGGCATTCCCTAGGGGTTCTATGATCTCCTGTAAACTATAGCCAACGGCAGTGATAAATAAAGGGAGTGGTAAGGCAATGCAGATAGCCCAAATCACTGTGGAGGCTGTCAAGCTAAAACTATCCTGTGTGACATTGCCAACCCGCAGTGCTGTGCGTTGCAAGAAAGTATAGTATTTATGACGTGAACTTCGCCCTAACAAAATGCCTAACAGAGAAAAGGCTAATAAGCCAATATGACTTCCAGTCAAGGCAGTGGCGTGCCAATTTTTAATTAACGGCAGGACTTCTTTGAACAACTTTCTAATCTCTTTAGCCACTATCACCGGGAATTTTAGATCGACTGGATTAGCATCGGTCGCCCAAAATAGATGCCAAACAATGGTAGATTGTAGCTTTTTTCTCTCTTGTACCAGTTCTAGTTTAGTTTTTTTTAATTCCTTTAGCTGTGAGATAGCAATTTTACTACTGTTGAGTAAAATTTCGAGATGTTGCTGTCTTTTATTGTACTCTTTTTGTGATGCTGGAAGTAATTGATTGTATAGGGTGTGCTCTTTCTGTACTTCAAGAGGCCTTTTTTCCCTCAATTCATTTTCATATTCCATTTGCTGAACATAGAGTTTCTCTATTTCTTTGCGTATTTGTCGTAGATCAAGGGGTGTGATCAGCTTTAAGAAGCGTGAGCGTAACAATTTACTCAACTGTGGATTATTGACGGGCTCCTGCAACAGCTGATCAATTTCTATGATCTGTTGCTGGACACGGTACAGGTTCCCTGTGGCTTTAAGCTGATCGACCAAGATTTCCTGGAGGCGTTTCTGTTGTTGAAAAATATCCGCTGAAAGTTCACGATTCCGCTGTAAGCAGTGCTGCAATTCACGCTGTGACGCTACTAAATCGACTGTTTCCAGTATTTGTTGGTCCCCTTGCTGTTGCTGATCTAATCGTTGGTACTGCTTGTAGATATAATCAGCTTCAAGCTGCGTGATCGCTAACTTCTGTTGGTAAAAATTCTCCTGTTCATGGAGATTTTTTTGCTGCGCCTTATAGCAATTAATTTTTGCTTGCAGCATTTCAGCCTCTAACTTGGGATTATTAGAGGAGGCAACCTCTATTTTTTGCAGTGCTTTAGTCGTCTCTTTCAGAACTCTTTCAATTTCAATCAATTTTTGTGGAATGCCGCTCAAACGTGCGATTGTTTTTCTTAGCTGAGTGGTGAATTTTTGTAACTGTTGGTTGTACTCCAGCAGAGTATCGCTGGCTTCTAACATCTGTTGTTGCCGTTGAATGCTGTTTAAAGCTAGGGGGCTCGGTACAGATTTCTCTAATAATAGGCGTTTACGCTCGAGATCCGCTAAACGTAGAGGCAATTTACTTAGGTTACGCTGGTAGGAAATTTGCTCTTTTTCTGCAGCCTGCTGCTGCTCACGATACTCTTTGGTAGCCTTTTGCAGATCAATGTAATCAAGGGGACACCCCTCCAGTTTTTGAGTAATGCTCTGCGCTTTGGGGTTTAAATCAGTCGCCGCCATCGCCGGAGGCAATAGGGATCCTTTGATGCCCCCTAATAGCACCCAAAAAAAGAGTGACATTAATAGCCTACTCAGCATTAAATAGCGGCTAGAATAGCGAAAAAATGGATCATAGTTCATGTTATACCCGCTGGGCATACGCTTCACCTAGCTTGATAGTTTGACCAGACACCAAATATTGAGCAAAGGAGAGAGCGTTAGGTGGAAATAAATTTATCACCGTCGATCCCAGCTTAAAATAACCCATCTCGCTACCCCGCTTTAAAAAGATAGGGGCGGCTGTTTCCGTAGAATAAAGCCACTGGGTAACTGTTCCTGCCCAGGAAAGCACTTTCCCAGCCCAGATCACGTGAATACTTCCCACGATAGCAGCCCCTACTAAAATTTGCGCCATCGGCCCAAAATCAGTCTCAAAAATAGTAATCACCCGCTCATTCCGAGTAAATAGATTGGGAACCTGTTGTGCAGTTAATGGATTGACGGAAAAGCGGGCGCCCGGCACATAAATCATCTGCTGCAATCGGCCATCGCAGGGCATATGGACCCGGTGATAATCACGGGGTGAGAGGTAGAGGGTAGCGAATTCTCCCCCCTGAAATATCTTGGCTAATTCGGGATCTCCTGCCAACAATTGATCAAGCTGATAAGAGTGTCCCTTTGCCTGTACTAAACGACCCTCATCCAGGCAACCCAGTTGACTAACCGTGCCATCAACCGGCATCATCAACCCAGGATCATGACTCCCCAACGGTCGCACCTCTGGCCGCAAACGGCGGGTAAAAAATTCATTAAACGTCGGGTAACTGCTCGGCTGAGGAAACAGCGCTTCCTGCATATCGACCCGATAATAGCGAATAAATGCGCGAATGACCCATTGTGTAACCACCCCGCCGCGGCGATCAGCCAGCCAACCCGCCAGACGACTGAGGTAGTATTTAGGCAGTAGGTACTGTAAAGCTAGTTTAAAACCATTGAACACAGGAGATCTCTAGGTTGGCAGATGTACTGTCGATGTGCTAGCACAACGTCGGACGCTTAACATCTCAATTGAAGAAATTATAGAGAACCCCTACTTCTTTGGCTAATCAATATTCTGGCTGCTACAGATCCCGATCGTTACGAGCCGCTATTCAGTGGTATGGCTAGAAGGGGATGGTGTCATCGAAATCAATTAAAGGATCACTATCGAGTGGAGCTTCTGGGCTGGAATTTTTCGGTGAACGGCTCTTCAAGGTGTAGTTATTGAAGGGCTCCGTCTGCACATCGTGATCCGGGGGGCTGCTCCCGGCTGAAACCTGGTTGACAGGGCCACTACGGCTATCTAACATCTGTAACAGATCCCCTTGGATCTCTGTGGTATAACGCTCTTGCCCACTCTGATCCTGCCATTTTCGGGTTCGTAAGCGCCCTTCAACGTAAACCTTAGCTCCCTTTCGCAAGTATTCACCAGCAATTTCTGCTAGACGCCGATAGAGCACGACACGATGCCATTCTGTCAACTCCTTCTGTTCGCCAGTGGCTTTATCACGCCAGCTCTCTGAGGTCGCTAACCGAAGGTTGGCCACCGCTGTTCCATTTGGCATATAGCGCATTTCTGGATCCTGTCCCAGATTGCCAATCAGGATCACTTTATTCACACCACCTCGGGCCACACGACTCTCCTCTGTTGTTTGGTTAGGACTGTTGCTACAGTCGATTGTAACACAGCCCGCTGATTGCCCTCTAGCCAAGTCAATCAGGGCAGAACGGCTAAGCTCTCGTTACGGCACTGTTGCAAAATGGCTTTAAGAGTTAAGTTTTCCTACTGAGGCAGTCTATTTTGGTGTCAGTGGTCGAAGATCTGATTCACCAGACGCACCTCTCCTAGAGGATGGCCATAAT